>JABUQX010082311.1:0-19437 GCA_015478945.1 Trachelipus rathkii | reverse complement strand
CCGTTTTTCACCCGCTGTGGGTTTCGAAAGGTGAAACTCTTAAACCACTTTTAGCACTAAAACTTTTTACCACAGTTAAGAGCACTTAAATGCGTTTTTCACCCTGTGGGTTTCGATATGTGTTTTTTTTTTTAAACTACATTTCGTATTAAAACTTTTATCACAGTAGTACAGTAAAAACACCTAAATGGTTTTTCACCCGTGCGGGTTCGAAGGTTGAACTTCCTTTAAAACCAACTTTTTTAAAACGATAAAAACTTTTATTACAGTAAGAACACGACTTAAATTGGGTGTTTTTTCACGCCGTGTGGTTTGAAGTGAACTCCTTAAACTACCTCTCTGATTTTAAAACTTTTATCCACAAGTAAGAACACTTAAATGGTTGTTCACCTGTGTGACCCGTATGTGGTCGTTCGAAGGTGAACTCTGAAATTACTTTTTTTCACTAAAACTTTTATCACAGTAAGAACACTTATATGGTTTTCACCAGTGTGGCTTCGAATGTGATTCTTTAAACCATGTTTACTAAACAACTTATATGGCACAATAAGAGCACGGTAAAATTGCTTTATCAAGTATTATTACACTTATCACAGATAGCCCAAAACAGAAATTTTCTTTCTCAAAAAGATTTTTGCAATCATTATTGTCATTTTCAATGTTTTTATTAAGCAAAGCTGAAGAAGGACCACTATACAATGTTGATGTTTTCGTATCAAAATTTCTGGACCTTGAAAAGTAGCTCTGCCTCATAATAAGTTTTGCCTGTGGTACCCTCCCCCCGGAAATTATTTTAACTGTAAATATAAATACAAAACGCAACAACATTAATTAATAGGTCATTTAAAAAAAATTGTGGAAGAAATAAAAAACAACAGTGTGTTTTAGACAAAAAAAAAAAATTCCACCCTCATTACTATTTAAATCGGCTAAATAAATTTAAATAATCGCTCATAATCTGAAAACATCAATAAATTATTATGACTCCCGAGAGCATTTGCTATGCCCCCTTAGGTGGGGCTAACACGAACGTTTTGTCGACTCCGCAGAATGCTTTGTGATACAAAAATGATGATTGACAGCGTTTTTCAAAAACTGTTCAAACTATGACGTCAGTCATATCGAGGAGAAGAGAGGAGAGGAGAGGAGAGAGAGAGAGGAGATGAGAGATGAGAGAGAGAGATGAGAGAGAGATAGAGGAGAGAGGAGAGGGGAGAAGAGAAGAAGAGAGAGAGAGGAGAGACGAGAGAGGAGAGGAGAGAAGGTGAGAGAGAGAGAAGGAAGGACGAGAGAGAGAGAGAGAGGAGGAGAGAGAGAAGGGGAGGGGAGAGAGAGGTCAAACGATGAGAGGAGAGAGAGAGAGAGGAGAGAGAGAAGAGAGGAGGAGGAGAGAAGAGAGGAGGAGAGAGAAGAGAGGAGAGGATGAGAGAGGGAGGAGGAGAGAAGAGAGAGGGAGGGAGAAGCGGGAGAGAGTGATGGTTGGGTTGTTGGAGAGCAGGCTCGTGTGTAAGGGGGGAGGGGGAGGAGGGGAGCATGCAGAGAGAGTGAGAAGAGGGGAGAGAGGAGAGAGAGGAGAGGGAGGAGGAGAGAAGGAGGAGAGAAGGGGAGAGGTGGAGGAGAGAAGGAAGTGAGAGAAGAGAGAGGGGGAGGAGGAGAGAGGGAGGGGGGGGGAGGGAAGGAAAGAGAGAAGAGGAGTACAGAGGGCGGAGGCGCGGACCAGAAGGGGAGAGTAGGGGAGGAGGAGGAGAGGGAGAGGAGGGAGAGAGGGGGAGAAGAGAGAGGGAGAGACAAAGAGGGGAGAGACAGAGGGGGAGGGGAGGATACTTCGGAGAAGGAGGTGGGAAGGGGAATAAGAGGGGAGTGAGTGGGAGAGAGAGGGGAGGAGACAGGAGAGAGAGAGAGAGAGAGAGAGAGAGAGAGGAGGAGAGAGAGAGAGAGGAAGAGACGAGAGAGAGAGAAAAGAGAGAGAGAGAGAGAGAGAGAGAGAGAGAGAGAGAGAGAGAGGGAGAGAGAACAGATGTAGAGAGAGAGAGAGAAAAAGAGAGAGGAGGAGAGAGAGAGAGACGAGAGGAGAGAGAGATGTAGATGAAGAGAGAGAGAGAGAGAGGGGAGAGAGAGAGAGAGAGAGAGAGAGACAAGAGAGAAGGAGAGAGAGAGAGAGAGAGAGAGAGATAATGAAGATGAGAAGAAGAGATGAGAGAGAGAAGAGAGAGAGAGAGAGAGAGAGAGAGAGAGAGAGAGAGAGGAGAGAGAAGAGAGAGGAGAGAGAGAGAGAGAGAGAGAGAGAGAGAGAGAGAGAGAGAGAGAGAGAGAGAGAGAGAGAGAGAGAGAGAGAGAGAGAGAGAGAGAGAGAGAGAGAGAGAGAGAGAGAGAGAGAGAGGGGGGAGAGTGGAGAGTGGGCGAGAGAGAGAGAGAGAGAGAGAGAGAGAGAGAGAGAGAGAGAGAGAGAGAGAGAGAGAGAGAGAGAGCTGAGTGGATTATTGACCTGAAAAACAACTACATAAAAGCGGCTTTACTAATACTATAACTAACAGGAATTAGATACGCATCGGATTCCATGATGTTTTCGTTAAAAATGCTAGATAAAGAGAAAGCTCCAGGGATAGACAAATATAAGGTTTAACAAATTATTGTGCTCACATGCCCATTTACAGACTGTTTTGATAAAATAATGGTGGGTATTGAGGAGATCCCTGAATGGTTCACAGTGTAGGAGAAACAACCTTATTACCAAAATCGAAGACAAAAGACTTCAGTATCTAGAACAATAATCTTCCTTCTGACATTGCATAAAACACTTCCTGCAGTAGCTAGATCAAGGATGCAAGACCTCATAACAAGCAATAAGATAATGAAGGATAAGCGAAAATTGTGCAGTTAGGGGTTGTATGAAACAAAGGAACAGGTGAACAATAAAAAAAAGGTGGTGGAAAACAACAGCAGGGCACAAAGAACCTGGATAGACAAAGTCCCTCACTCGTGGCTTGAGATGCGATTTTTTTTTCTTAATTAAACGTTAAAAAAAACAACCTTTTTTAAGAACTTTATTGATGATCAGAATTTCCAAATTTGTTAGGAACAATGAAACCTATCTTGATTGCCCATCTAGAAAGACTCCTCATCAGAATAACATCTGAGATATGTTTGGAAGTAGAAAGAAAGAGCCTAGGTATCATCAGGTTGATGTTGGGTATGTAAAGGAGAGCAAATATGTTTGCCCTGCTTAACTCTTTATATATTAAAAAAATATATATATTTTAAATGTTCTGAGCAGAGGTATGAATATAGCGATAGCTATAATATATTAATAAATGTAATTTTAGCCTCCTTTCTCGATTTTATTCATAGTCTCACTCAGAAATTTTAATTTTTTTCCCCTCCTTTAAAAGACTGACTATAAGTAGTACCAACCATCTTCAAACCTTGAGTCAAATGCTGGCACGTGTTACGTAATTATTCCCTCCTCTACATACTCAACACCAACCTAATGATACTCAGGCTCTTCTTTACCACCTCCAAACAAATTTCAGATGCTGTTACTCTAATTGGGAGTCTTCCAAAATGGGCGATCAGGCTAGATTTTACAATTCCCAAAGCGCCCACACCACCACCGGTATCATCATCACTTCTAAATTTGATTTGAGTTTACATTTAAAACTGCAATGATCACATTTAAACTTCTTACCGTGTGACTTCGAATGAAGTTCCAACTCATCTTTTTCATGATGTTTCAAATCTTTGTTTTTAATCTTTTGGTTCTTTCCTCTGGACGACTGCATTTCGTTTCTTAAAGGACTTGTTTTGAGTTTGTCATCTGTCTCTCCATGGTCCACATCACTGAGAGTCAACAAAATAATAAAAAAAACAAAATGCTGTCACTAAAAACATGACCATATTAATATTCTTCAAAATTTTTATTTGCAAAGATACCTTTTAATAAAAATAAAATTTACAAATTTAAAACAACTGAAATTAATCAATCAATTCCAACAAAAAAATAATAATAATAATAATAATAATAATAATAATAATAATAATAATAATAATAATAATAATAATAATAATAATAATGATAATGATAATGATAATGATAATGATAATGATAATAATAATTGAATGAATAATAATATAATAATCAATTCAGAATCTTAATCATACTAACACATACTTTTCTTTATGTCACTTTTAGACTATAACAGATTTTGAAACTTTGTATATATATATACATTTTAATATACTTGAAATTCTGTACAAGTTTCAAGGCTCTTTAACAGACAACGCCTTTTTCATATATCCCTTTGATGGGGGAGAAAGAATTGCCCAAGAGTATGTTCTGCGTGTGGTAGAAGGGGAACTAATGTGGACAGTGGTAGTTGGGCATTGGCCACACACTACCACTCATCTCTTGCTAGAAATGATAATATATGGTCTCGGAGAGTCTATGGTTGCTCGTAAGCGACTTTGTATCTTTCGGCGAAACTGGATGAATCCCCTGGATACGTGGAAAGTTAGATGAATAAATGGCGAAGAAAAGAGGAGAGAGATGATGAATGCATTTAGAAAGGGTAAATTGGATCTGCTTGAAGTGGTGAAGACGAGTGGTGTGGGGTGAAATGTGTGTGTACTGGAGTGAAGAGGAATGAGATGGGGGGGGTTGAAGACGAGTGTCATGGTATGTGAAATAAGTGTGCTGGAGTGGAGAGGGATAGAGGGGTGGAGAGGATATGAGAGGATGGAGAGGATGAAGGAGTGGAGAGGATGAGAGGAGTGGAGAGGGATGAGAGGAGTGGAGAGGAATGAGAGGAGTGGAGAGGGATGAGAGGAGTGGAGAGGGGGAAGAGCAGACGTCGAACGGGAGAGAGCGAGTGGAGAGGAGAGAGGGTAGAGAGGATGAGGGGGAGTGGAGAGGGATGAGGAGTGGAGAGGGATGAGGGGTGGAGAGGGATGAGAGGAGTGGAGAGGGATGAGAGAGTTGGAGAGGGATGAGAGGAGTGGAGAGGATGAGAGGAGTGGAGAGGGAGAGAGGAGTGAGAGGGATGAGAGGAGTGGAAGGATGAGAGGTAGGGAGAGGAATGAGAGGGGGAGGAGAAGGAGTTGCAATTCTGATGAATGATACTTTTGCATAAAATATTGTGGATTTTGTTGATGAGTACAGAATTATTAGATGGTTAAATCTAAATTGAAAAGATGGAGTTTCAAGTATTTGTTGGTTGAACACATATGATCCATCTGAGGTGATGTTGGGGAGAGTGTGACTTTTTAGGGATAATCTGAATGATGTGTTGGATGGGATGAGAGTAGAAGCTTTAGATTGATTATGTGGGCGACTTTAAATGGTTGTTGGATAAGGTGAATCGGAAAGGGTTGTTATAAACAGGGGCCTTTGGGGTGTGGGAGATAAATGAGAATGGTAGAAGGTAATTGACTTATGTGAGGAGAGAGTGTTTGTAAGTAATACATTTCTTCGAGCACGAGAGTTGGGTAGGTTGAGATGGTATCGAAGTGAAAGTATGAATTGATTTTGTGTTGACGAAGATGTTGAAATATGTGGATGGGCGTTAAATCAGTGAGGGTGTTGGAGAATGGGAATATCAGATCAATCACTATGTTGTTCTATGTAAAATTTAAGTTAGTTGGAGCGTGGGTAGAGAGGAAAGAGTTAAGAAGTGGGAAAAATTAAGAGTGAGAAGTTAATGTGAACAAATTATGGAAAAGTTGAGAGCATGTGAAAAATAAGTTGAACGTGAACAATGCGAAACCAAACAAATCTGTACTTAAATGAAGAAGACTTGTTAGTAGTACAAGAGAAAGAGAAATATGTGTGCTAAAGTAAAGGTAAAAAATATTAATAGTGCATTGGTTGGAATGAAGGAGTGATGCAAGCAGTTAAAAAGTAAAAAAGAAGCATTGGTTGAATATGATAAAACCAATGATAAGGTGTAGCTATGGAAATATATAAGGAGGAAAAAAAGGAAGACTAAATGTTGGCTTACGTAGGAAAAAAGAAAGTAAATAACCGTTTGAAGGAGATGAATTGGGTTTCACAAGGAATAAGCAAGCTCTTTTGAAGGAGGACGAAAGGTTAAGGAGGAGAGTAATGGGGACCTTCAGAGAATAACGAATAGGGGGATGGTACTTTCGCTTGACTGATGAAATGGATGTGAGGAGAGTTGGAGGGAATAATTCGAATATCTGCATAATATTAGCAGTAATGAAAAGATGATAGTGAATGTGTGGGCTTGATGATGTAAGAAGAAATAGGTATTGGCACTGAGGTAATAGGTTAGAGTGAGAAAACGTTTTGAAATGGCAAATCTTGCAAGTATAGATGACATTAATGGTTAAAAATGATCAAGAAAAAGGAAAGATTTGATTGATGGAAATGGAAGTTGTATAAACAGAATCGTTTAATGGAGGCGATATAGTTCCGATGGATTCATAGGGAGCAATAATATACCCTGATGTAAGGGTAAGGGAGAACCGGTAAGAAACACTATTCCTATAGGGAATTAATTTTATTGAGTGTTGTTAGGTTAAGATAAATGCTGGATATTTGGTTTGAAAGGCGTGCCGAGTGGACTGAGAATTGATATGGCGAAGGAACAACGTTGCTTTAGAAGTGGTAAAGGAATGTCTGATCAATTTTTCGCATTGAAACAAAATGAGTGAGAAGATGAGAGAAAAATAAATCGAATTTAGATTTTATATGACTTTCACAGGCGTATGACAGGATAATAGGGAAGTTCTGTGGCAAGTGTTAAGTGGTAAGCTTTTGAAATAGGGATCAAAATGTAGTGGTTGATGACAGATAAGTGAAGCTTGTGAAAGAATTAATGTAGTTAAATTAAAGTTTAATATTTAATAATTAAAGTGAGGCAGGACTGTGTTATGTCTTTTGGTTATTCAATTTAATTTACATATGGATGGGTGATAAAAGAATTTAGAGGTACGGTGGAAGCGTAAGGTGTTAGAATGATTGAGAAAGGAAGAGAGTGGAGAGTGCCTGCTTATTGTACGCGATTTGGTCTTATGTGGCGAATCTGAAGAGAGTTTGAGAAGGATTGGTAGAGAGATTTGGAAGGATGTGTAAAAGGAGGGTTTGAAAGTAAAGTGAAGATATGAGTAAGGTAAATTAAGAAGTGAGGAGAGTTGATCTGTGAGTCATGTTGGATCGTGAGGAATTGAACAAATATCTGAGTTTAAATATTCAAGGATATGTTTGATGAAAGGGAACGGATGATGCAATGTGTGGTAGGAAATGAGAGAATGGTAGGAAGGTGGCTGGTAATTAGATCCTTGGAGAATACAAAAAAACTAAGTCTTGAGTTGCACTAGGGTTTACACGAGGGTAGTGTGTTACCGGCTGTTTATGGTATAGTAGTGAACTAAGGTGTGAATAAGAGGTATAGATCTAAGATTTAATCTGTTTGCATGGATAATGTGTTAGGTGTGAGGAGATTGATAAAATGAGGAATGAACGTGTTAGCGGAGTTGTATGGTGTGAAGAAAGAAAGCGGTAAATGAGAGAAAAAGAAAAAAAGTGAGAATTTGACTCAGGAAAGGAATGTCTGATGGAAAGGAATGCGATAGTGGCAGAGGTGAGAAGAAAGGTGCATAATAGGAGTGAATCTCGGGGGTTTTGTGAGGGGTATGGCTGTGGACCACCTGGTCCACCAGGGAATGAACCCTACAATTGACGAGATACCACAGTGCAGGTCTGTCAAGATGTGATGTTTGGTGGAGGTGGTATGTTTTTTTTTATGCGACAAGGCCCTCACCTAGAAGGTATAGAGCGGGCGTATGTTCTTCCCAACTACCTTTCTGTTCCAGTGTATGTTACGCACCTCACCCCAATCTTGGGAAAGGAGGTAGATGTTGGAGTGATGATAACAAATAGATTATTCATGCGTTTTGTTAGTTTTAAGAAAATTTGCAATGTTGTATTTTGCTAAGTCTTTCAATTTCTTAGAACTATAGGCTAAACTAACAGAAAAGGTATTTAACGCAGTAAAAGGTACTATGATGAAATGTGCTTTCGTGGTAAAAAAATAAGATTGAAAGAGAAATAAACTTTTCAAAAAAAAAAATTATCTCATTGCTGATTTCAAAAGGGTCTAATCTTGAACATAAGGGAATTATAGGATTTCAAAGAAACGGCTGAGTAAACTACCAAAATGCGACCCTTCTAACTTAGAAACTAAAATCACAAAAAAAAATTATCACATTAGTGATAAAATAATAATTTCTGAAAATAATAAATTTCATACAAGAAAATTGTTCAAATTCATAAGAAACACAAATAAAACAACCTTTTAATTCTCTATTCTTACCAGACTTTCTTCTAATTGAGAAAATTTGTTCATTATGTTGATTCCAGTCTCCAATATTCTTCACTCAAAATCAACACCTCCCGATACACTCCCACCAAACATCCTATACCCACACACTCATACGACCACAACATACAATGAGGGAGTAAATTATTTCTTTCTGTGGAAAAGTAATTAAATTTGAAAATAATAAGTTTTAAAATAATAATAATAATAATAATAATAATAATAATAATAATAATAATAATAATAATAATAATAATAATAATAATAATAATAATAATAATAATAATAATAATAATAATATAGTCTTTGACATGTGTGAGAGTGAAAACTTATCTATTTAAAAGATAAATTTGTAAATGATAAGTTTTATAATAATATTAAGTAACTTCACAAATTATTCTAAAAACTTCCTTAAGTAAGACAAAAACAGAAAATCCTTCATCCAAATTCCAAACTTCATAAGCAAAAAAATCATATCCACTCCTCAGAAAGGATGTCCTTAAGTCCTAACAACTCTAAAGGAGTTTGAACCTCAAGGAAGGTTGTAAGCCTCATACAGCGTTCTTGGAGGTTCAAAGTATAAGAGTTGTGAAATTTCCCCCCACACAAGAGTCACTTCTTCGGATTCTTTTTCCTTTTAAAGTTAGAAAGAAAACAATTCCCATCAAGATTCTTTCTTCAAGACTTAAACCATTGTCGATGGCTTGTGTTAATTGCAACATTTCGCCTCCAAACTCGAGGCATCTTCAGGCAGTAACAAAATTAATTTGTAGGAATGGCTATTATCAATATTTTGTTAAATTATTCCGCTATTAAAATAAAGCAATGATATAGCCAAAAAAAATTTAAAGTTCAGCAAATTAAGTAACTTCACAAATTCTTCCAAAAAGTTCCTTAAAAAAGACAAGAACGGAAAATCCTTCATCCTAACTTTGTAAGCAAAAAAATCATATCCACTCCTCCAAATGGGTGTCCTTATTCCTAACAACTCTAAATGAAGGAGGCTTACAGCCTTCCTGGAGGTTCAAAGTGTAAGAGTTTGGATGAAAGATTTTCTTTCTTTGTCTTTCTTAAGGAACTTTTTAGAAGAATGTGTGAAGTTACTCATATGTTGAAATATATTTATTTTTGGCTTATTTTTAATATTGTAAATGAAAAGTGGAATAAAATAATAATAATAATAATAATAATAATAATAATAATAATAATAATAATAATAATAATAATAATAATAATAATAATAATAATTAAATAAATAATTAATTCCTTACCGGAACTTCTTCCAACCATGAATTTGTCCAAAGCTTTGACCATTGTTTCTGACATCTTCTGAACTTTCTAAGGGTTCATCCTTAATTTCAATCTCGCTCTTAATATCCATAATAATCAATTCAAAATTTACTTTGTTAAAATATCTCAATGCCACAAAACCTTTCCTGCTTGATAAAACAATTAAAATGTTTATACAAATAATCTTTATTGAAAGGTTCTTAATTTTTTCTAAATGCTGAACCCTATAGCCAAAACCGATTCATATTTTCTTTTTTTTGTTTTGCTCTCAATTTTTAATCGTGTTCAATGTTAAAAATGACCAAATGCCACCTAAATTGAAAATTAGTTAAAATGTATTTTCCCATTCTTAAACACAAAAAAAATTAAGAGAAAGTGAGAGAACTAGAGAGATTCTTTACATTTACTCAATTTGTAGCATTCAAATTTATTTTTTTCTCAATCATTCGAGAAAGGCAGATTTTCTTTTCTCCGCAAAATATCTAGGCTATCAGGCTAAAGACATAACAACCAGAAGTTGGTAGAGAAAAAGGTTAGGTTAGGTTAAAGACATCAAAACGAGAAGTTGGTAGAGAAAAAGGTTGGGTTAGGGTAAAGACATGACCACCAGGAGTTGGTAGAGAAAAAAGTTAGGTTAGGTTAAAGACATGATCACCAGGAGTTGGTAGAGAAAAAGAATATGGATCAGGGGTATTTTGTTGGAAGAATCAGAAGAGAGAAGCAGAATTAAATATATCCAGAGATGAGCATTCTTTGGTCAGTTTGTTTCCACCCCTTTCCGTTAAATGTGATAAATTATCGTTTTTTGTATTACCAAATGAATCTTGGAATAAAACTTAAAAACATAAATATTGCTATTCTCAAAATTAAGAGTTTCTATGCTTTGATAAAAAATTTGATGAAAATTAAGATCTAATCATTTAGGTAAATCTCACCATGACCAACCTGTAAAAGTTGCAGATGAAGAGATTGAGGAGTACTTGAATGTTAAAAAAAAAATTATTTATATTTTAAACCAAAAAGAAACTGAAAATTTTGATGTGCCAAGATTTTTTTAACCCTTTACTGCCCAATATTCTATTCACCAAAAACTAAAAAAAAATTCATTATGGCCTCTTATAGACATAGGGAATAAATTTTTATTCTATTTTTAATAAAGTATAATAGATTTGTTAAATATTTTTAGAAATTGGGCTTATCATTTTGGTGACTGGAATAGCTTATTTATGACTGAAATTGCTTGCTAATTGGGCTATATGAGATCACAAATAAATTAACGTAGTAATTAGAGGTGTACCGGAATTCTGGTCCGGCCGGAATTTGACATTTTTTTCCGGTTCCGGTTCCAGCCAGAATTTTTCAAAATTCCGGCCAGAACCGGAATTTCTAATTTACTTCTGAGAAAAAAAATTTGCTGGAAGAGATTTATTTTATATAACCCATAAGCTCATCTTTAACAAAAACTTCTATAATAGTAAGTCTTGTCTAGTATTCATACTTATAGTGTTTCACATACCTACAGAATATTAGATAAAGTTTACTCAAATACCTAAAAATATTGTCTCTTCTATATTACTTTAAATTCAAATTTAATTGCCAAATTTATAATATATATAAATTATATATATATATAAATATAAATATAATATATATAAAATTATATATATATATATATAATATATATATATATTATATATATATATATATATATATATATAATATATATATAATATATATATAGATATTATATATATATAATATATATTACTATATAGTATATATATATTAAGTTAACTTATCTTAAACACTTTTGAAAATATTGCTGAATATGTGGTGAAGAAAAAAAAAAACTGTTCACCAGTATTGAGGGGATATTTTTAAACGTTTCCGCAATTTCTCGAAAATGAATAATTTCGCTGAATATAGAGAGGAGACTGGAAACGGAGAGTAAATTTTGGGGCTGGTCCATGGCTATGTTTGGGAATTATCCTTAGCTTTGTTCACTTTCCAAATCAATTAAGGAATACTTCTTTTCCCAGATTAGAAAATGATTTTTCTGGTAAAAAAAAAAAAAAATTCAATTTCTTTAAGAATTCACCTTGTGAAGAGCCACTGATTTTTCTTTTTTGCCTTATTACACTAACTGACTCGCTCGTCACTTTCACTTTCTTCAATCTTATAAAAACTTCCAGCCGAATTTGTAATCTTTTAAAGATTAAGCAATTACCATATTTTGAGGTATTTTGGCAAATCTAGTTTTATGTAGATGAATGCTCGTTCTGAAATTGACTCATCGCCTGAAACCTTCTTCTGTACTGCTACTACTATATCACTTTCTACCCTATACAGACCACTTATTTGCATATTTCTTCAAGCATCCCTTTTCTACTCAATTCTCTTATTTCATTAGAAATAAAGTCAGTTAGTATCTTGGCTCTAATACAGTATTTTCAACCAATCTTCTTGTTTTGATATAGTCTATTGACCCTTTCTCTTCCCTTTTTTATTCATAAATCTAAACTCTAAGGCCTTCTTCAGCTCTTCTTTGATTCCGCCTGTCATCCTCAGAGTTTAAGAAGAGATATCTGCTGGAGGAACTGAAGTAGTACAAAATAATTGAATGATATAATTGATTTTTGCCTTTTTTCTTTTTTAACCATGAGAAATGGTTGCAAAAACTCTTAGAATTTTTTCAGTATTTGCCATTTATTAGCAGTCAAAGCATAAATGATTGATTGTTCTATAATATAAACTTCCAGAGGTCTTTTCAAACATTCATTCTTTCTAGAATCAAATATGTGCATTCCACCTTGTATTAAACATCTTGAATTGGCAATAAGTGCGGCTGCAAGAGTTGATCCAGTCTCCTTGTTATTTCTTTTAAATCATTACAGCTTAAAAAGTTGGAATGTTGAAATGTGTACAATAATACTAACATTTCTTTTAAATTCAACCTGTTCTTGAAAAAATAAGCATCTTTAATAAATTGAAGTTATAATAAAACTAGAAAAACTTCGTTCTGCAAATCAGTCCCAGGTTCATGTTAATGCTCCATCTCGAAGAAATCAAATGGATTATGTTCCAGGAACGAATTTCCCAATTTCATCGAATTCAAAACTCAGAAGTATTTTAATTCCAGAATGAAACCCTGGGAAATTTGCATTGAGAGTACACAGTCCATTTTCAAACTCGCTGTAAGCCAGGGTGCAGTTAAAGAAATAAATGAGTCGTTTGAAATATTTAGGCTCTCTATATATCTTGTAGTAAATGATATCTGATCAGCCTTAGATAACTTCTCGAATACTGCTGATCTCAATTTTCTGTATGAAGTTGGTAACATTTCTCTACAAAATAGTTTTCTACTAGGAATAAGATATTTTAGTTGAAAATGCAATAAGTTCTATGAATCTCTTCTCTTCTGTGACTGTGAATGACTGGTTACTCATTGCAATAAAATCATTATTTTCTTGATTTGGGGTCATTGATATGCCCAAATCTTTTTGGGGGAGAAACTCTCCTCAAAACTCACTTATTTCACGGCTTGGAACTATTGCTCTTTTGTGGGTTTCCCCTGTTCTATAAAATACAAGACTCTCCCTTTACTATTAAAAATTTTTGGCTTCCAGATATTCTCTTCGATAATGATTTTTCATATGTTCATGAAGGGCGTTGTACTAGAATATAAGATTTTATGTTGAAAGTATATATTAAAATATTTTTTACCATTCTTTATAGTTAGAGGAAAATTCAAAAGAAATTCTCGGTTCCAGCAGGAATTTTTTTTGTGATTCCGGCATTCCAGTTCCAGCCGGAACTGAAAATTTTCAGTCCGTACACCCCTAGAGTATAAACATTCTTGAACTAAAAATAAATAGTGATTTGTCTTGCAATACCTAGATATGCAAAACAGATAATTAGTTTTAAATACATTATTCCTTTGAAATATTCATATCCTGAAAATAGGCCCGTATATATACTATAATATATAATATAGTATACTATATATATATATATAGTTATATATTTAATATATATAATATAATACTATATATATTATATAATATTATATATCCAGAAGTTTATATATATTATAATATAGTAACATCTAGTTAAGTAATTTTTTCTGAGTAATTTATAATATATTTGTTTTTTTAATAATTGAAGTGAATTACAAACTTGTAAGAAAAATATTTATCAATAATTGTATATTATTTAAAATTAAGTAAATGAACAAGTTCATCCAAGAAAAATTTCCCCCTTTTTCAGAAAGATATTAAAATATTCTTATGTAACTAGTCCAATTTTCAGTTTGGATTAAAATCTGATTAATACCATATACAAAAGTGTAAAGGTAAGAGTTTTGAGTAAATAATTGCAAATATTCCTTTTAGTTCGTAAAATAATTATTGGTGAAATTTCATGTTTGTATAATGGTAACTCTGGGTAAAATGAGTAATTTTATAATGTTATAATATAAATATTTGCTTTTAATTTAAACATTATTATTATTATTATATTACATGAAAAAAAAAAAATTTCAAGATTTTATTAAAAAAAAGTGTCCAAGAAGGATAATAAAATAGGTATAGTTACAAACAGATTTTTCACACCAAATTTAATATTCATCTATACTGCAAAGTGTATATGTTTTAAAGTGCTTCGGCTATGTCATCGCAACTTCTTCCAGCCATTGGAATAGTAAATCCCACTAAAACCCGCCTATAACCTATTTGATAAAATTGTGGCGATTTCTGAAAAAGAAAATTCTAAAACGTATACATGAATTTTTTGCATGTATAGAATCCATACAATTGCTCACTTATGCTGATAAACTGAAAGTTATTATTCTTAAAACTATCTTTATTCGAGAAGTCTTATCTCATTTCAAGTACATGATTGTTATAGAGTGTCCCCCAATCTTGTCATTATCAATATAGTAGCATGAGGGTAAATGGGACACTTAGGTACAAACTTTCTCCCTCCTTTTCCCTAATGACACTTTTTAATTTTTTTTTCTGAAATCATGGCTATAGTAGTACATAGAGCACACAAAAAATACCGTAAATTCACCTCTGTAACTAAATAAAGTTTTTATAGTATAAATGAGTCATTCAGACTTCCTGGGTGGTGAATAGGACACATATGGGGTAATAAGGACATCTCTTGGAATTCATATTTTGTATAAATTAATTTTTAATTTATTTGAATTAAAAAAGTAACATTTATTATATAAACAATTAGCTATAGGAAATAAAAATGTCAAAATAATACGTAAAATACGAATAGCAATGGTGCCCTTATTCACCCCATCATCAATTTTTATGTGGGGTTGAATAGGAACAAGTTAGGCCCAGTGATTTAACAACTATGTACTGTTGAAACAAAGATTTATCTTGTTCAATTTAAAGTAACATACTCAAAACTGTATTACACTATACATTATTATTTAAACTCCATCACAACTTTTTCACTTTGTAAAGTAAGGTCGAAAAAACCTCAACTTTTTCAAATTGACAGTCTATTTAAAATGAATTCCTCCCATAAGTACCATTATAATTTTCTAAAAATATAAAACAAGCTTTCTAGACATTAAAAACTTGTAGTACTATTGAATGAGCAAAAAAAAAAAAAAAAATTTTTTTCTTATATTTAATGTCTCCATTCACCCCACGAATTTTAGTGGCCCGTCACCCAGTCTGACGCTACCTCTAGTCCTCTAATTATTTTACCTCATTCTTGAGGTATGGCTGAGAAAAATTACATTTTTATAGTATTGAACTATATGACCTGAAAACAATGTATTTTATTTTACATAATTAAAGCTGTAGAAGTTAATCCCTAGAGGGAGAGGGACCTTCTTGCACATTTTTGCATTTGTCTAAAGATCCTTATCACTCATGAGTTCTTCTTTACTCCCATATTACTGAGCTAACATTCATTGTCCAGTATTGAAAACTTCACTACCATAGTCACACTTGTCTAGGATCCCCCTTTGTTGTGTCCTGCTAGCAATAAAACAATAAAATACCCTGTACTTGAAAATGTCAAATATGACTAAGGTACACATTAGTTAAACTAAAACAAGTATTAAAAGAAAGATATATTAAAAGATTTAGAAACTTTGGTAAGAAAATAAAAAAAAAATTATAAAATTAATAAAAACAATGGTTTAAATTGTGGTCTATTATCATATTAATACAATTCCTTTGTGAGTGAAACTTTAAAATATTTACAGTGATAAATACAAACAAAAACAATTAATTAAAAACAAATTCTTTATTAACATATATATATATAATTGATATAACTTTGTGAATATCAGTGTACTATTGAGTATATTAATTGTGAGAAACCATATTATGTCCGTTTCTGTTTTTGCATTTGGGCTTACGAAACGTAAGAAATGATCGAGTTTGCGTTCGTTTTTGTCAAACTTAGCGCAAAACCGTAAGAAATGCTTACCAGACGTAAGGAATTTCTTTAATTGCTGTAAGGTTGCCTACGTCTACCCGTGCTTGCCACCGAATCTAGCACCGTTCTTCAAAGACTGAAAACGTTAACACAACAACGATGGCCAGCCGTGGTTAGCCCTGTCATGAATTTGAATGAATATTTCATTCAATAAAATCAGCTTTAAATCTAATTTCTTCCAAATGGATAAACTCCATCACAAATAGTTGATCTATTATTTGTAATATAAACCATGTTATTTTTTTTATTTCTGCTTATTCCAAAACCACGTGCTCCATCACAACAGCTGATTCCAATTGGTTATAAACAGAAGTAAGCATAGCACGAAATCGTGTGTCGTTTAAACCAAAGAAAATTCGTTGCTATAAAACTGAGGGAGCATTTTCTTATACGAGCGTAGCACAAATGACATGACAAAAATGAAAACTGTCAAATTAAAAGCAAAGAAAATACTAAAATTCATTCTTTCGTAAATGCTTCGTCATTTTTAACAATCTACTGATTAAAGGAGATAGTCTAAAGAAATAGTCCCAAGTTAAAGATTAGTTGGCATTGCTTACTTGTGCGTATTATCGCAAGTGTCGCACTACATACTTGACTTGGACTTTAATCTGAATTTCTGATCTCCGTTGTTGAGTTTAAGTCAATAATTGCGGGGTCGTAGAGTCCGCATACACAAGTACCTTTTGATTATATTTCTATTGGATAGTTTTTTGCTATAGGAAGAGATAGGAATCACCTTCTCCGTGTAAATATATTCTAGTCTTTCTTAGCTTTGGATAAACTTGTTGTACTAAGTTTCTTTTGATAACACTCATGTCTACTACCCTGAAAAGTTAGCTGCAGCGATGGATTTCCATATTAAACTGTTTATGCTCGCTCCTTTACATTGACCCTTTCCTATATGATCTCTCACTTTCAGATTAGAAACATCTTTAAACAAAAACTTTCCACACTGCAAGTTTCTTATATCTTTTATTAACAACTCAATTGGCAGTTTCTTTAATATTAAAGAATCATCCCCATTTACAAAAGATATTTACAAATATAAATGTGTTGACTGTAACATCGACTATGTATAGGTCAAACTTTCTATAACATAGCGGATGATTTCGCAAAAACACATTGGCAATTAATCCTTTACGAACTAAATCTCCCCATCTCTCAACCAGAGAGAATTTAGGCTGTCAGAGATCACACTATGACCTCAATAGGCACCCTATATCTCTTCAAAAATACTCCATTCTTCAAAATGTTAGAAAAAAACAAATGCAAAACGCAAAGATTCAAGGGTATGACAAACTCCCCATGTGTGGAGCCTCCTTTAAACTTTAAAAAGTACACAAATTCGACTTTATGAAACTTCACAAATTAAATTTAAAATAAATAAAATTTATTTCTGATTTTTCCCTTGGATCATAAAATGTATTTCTTAGTTTTACCAACTTTACAAAGTTTAAAATTTTTCTTTTAACACAAAAAAAAAGGTTGCAAAGTCGACAAACACTTTTAAGTAAAAACTCAATCCTTATTTATCTCGTTAATGTTAATGTCGGATAAACGTTTCATTACTTTTTATAAGTATCTAATTTGAAAAGTAAAACACGCAATAGGTATATTAATTTCATGAAAATTGTTCTTCCCCTATATGACTCTACTTCTTCTCTTGTATGATCATCTGACCTCTTTATTTACTCCTCCTGAGTCAGTCAAAATATCCCCATCATCCAAACGCGCCTGAAAAATACCGCATTTTGTTGAACTGTTATTTTATGAAAAAAGAAAAACTTAAAAATTTCTAGAAAAAAAAAATATCGTTGATTCGATACGGAGGCCAAAATATCGATATATCGAAATATTGGCTGAAATATTTCATCGATAATTTTCCGATACTATCAGGAAAAAATATCAATATCGTTATACGTTCCCTTTCGATCACCTATCATGAATCGGTGTTCTACCCATTGGGCGTGTCTGGATGTGCTAAAGTCTTAAAGATATAATATTTCAAATTGTATATTTTTCTCATATTTATTTATTTTTTTTTTGTTCATAGTTTTCTGAGGTGAATAAACTTTACGTAAATATTGCATTAAAACTATAAACTTATAATTTACAAAAATGGTATCATAAAATTCTTTGAAGTTTTTTTTTACCGATTATCGTATAATTTAAATCTATAGCTGCGTTTCCAGAAGCCCGACTGCAGCCCGGGCGGGCACACAGGAGCACATGCATTGTTTTCAGAGCCCGTTTGCGCACTTCTACGTCACGTAAACATCACAGTCAGGCGCCCGTTGTTAAATCCTCGATTTCGGGAATTAATAATCGGGCGGGCTGCGGAAGGATACTTTGTTTACAAACAAATTTCTTTACAAAACATGAGTCGGAAATGGCTTGCCAAATTTTTTTAATATTTTAGTTAACTTTTATATTAAGGATACTAATATATTGTATTATTTCATAAAATAGATACACATAAGTATAATTGCATACAATTGTCAGCTGATCCGACGGGCTCGCTCGGTCGTTTCCAGGTACTCAAATTTCCTGTTCTCTGATTGGTTAATGTAATTTTTTTCAATTCGAAGCGTTTCCGAGTCGATTTTACACAAGGGCTGCACTCGGGCTTCTGGAAACGCAGCTAAAATTTTCAATAAAAATATGAAAAAAAAACGCTAGTAAAGGCTTAACTTTTTGGCTTTTTGGCTTTTGCACACGGGCTGCACTCGGGCTTCGGGAAACGCAGCTATTATAATTCTTTTATCGATTATCAGCGATTTTATTTTATTAAAAAAATTTTCGTGAAAAATTAAAAATATTTAAATTAAAAAAAAAATAGGAAAATAATATTTTCTACTTAATGTAAAAAGAATAATAATTTATTAAATTATTATTCTTTTTACATTAAGTAGAAAATATTATTTCCTTTTTTTTTTTAATTTAAATATTTTAATTTTTCACGAACATATTTTTAATAAACATATTTTTAATTAAAAATATAAATAAAATCGCAGATAATCGATAAAAGGATTATAATATCAATAAATTATAAATATCGATGTATCGATAGGTTGAAACACATTTCGACCGTCATTCTTCATCCCTACATGAACGAAAAAAATCCAAAAAGTTACGCTTTTCCTAACGTTTTTTTTCTTCATATTTTTATCCAAAATATAAGCTGCGTTTCCAGAAGCCCGACTGCATCCCGGACGGGCACTCAGGCGCACATGCATCGTTTCCAGAGCCCGTTTGCGCACTTTACGTCATGTAAACGTCACACTCAGGCGCCCGTGTTAAATTCTCGATTCGGGAATTACTAAACGATCTCTCTCTG
>JABUQX010082310.1:30000-31733 GCA_015478945.1 Trachelipus rathkii | reverse complement strand
AAATAGAGAGAGATAATTTAGCATATTTTAGTAACTCATCATATAGTTGGATAGGCAAGTATACTCTGAGTCGTGTAGACGTGTGACCTCTGGTGCATGGAGAGAACTGAGGCTCGCTAATTAGGGTATCGTTCAATGTTCGACATACACTAGGTGGTGAAGGAGGTCGAAGATTTGTCAGCATTCGTCTACGTACGGATCTGGAGAAGCTTGATTAGGGAACCTTGAACTATGGCTTCATCACTAAAATCCCTTTATTCTATCCTATCAAACAAGTCATCTTTGCTACCACACTTGGTCAACTCTGACAACAATCTTATTTCTATTAATTTTCATGTTTCTCTCCAACAGCTTCATCCTGCCGCGTAAGCATATTTCCTAGACATTTAACACGGACTGATTTAAGGCTTGGTAGAATGGCGGGATTTTGCGTCTCTTTAACTCTAACTATTTAGGAGTTGTGCTTTGATAATAAAACGCTTGGGCTGTCCGAACGATGAGAGGGGAGCTGCTTATCGCTGCTGAGCATGAAAGTTTAGAATCTTTCTGTTTCAAAAAAATCCATTGGTGTTGATCGTATTTTTCTCGTAGCCAGTCTCATGCTCTAGGAGACAGTATGCTTTTCGAGAGAGGAAAAGTTCTAATCTCTGTCATCACTCGGCTAGTTTTCATACGCTCTGAAACCAGTTGCTTTGTGGCGATAATTTCGACGAGGCAAAGAGAGCTTTTCCTAACCCAAAGAGCGTTGTGAATACTCTTTGGGTTCTCCTGACTCGAAAAACCGGGTTTCTTGGCCTTTTCCATAACCCAAAAAAAAAAATTTTTAACAACTTTTTGCAAATCTTTCTTTCCTTCCGGAGGTGGTGGTCTGATTGGTTCTGGTTGCTAATACGTCCGACTGAAAAAGGATAATTTCTTTGGCGGCCCTCTCTGTGTCCTTTTGTCTAATGTTTTCTTTAATTCATACCCTGGAGATCTGGCAATCCTCTTCCTATTCCATCTCCTCTCAGGTGTACCATTCCTTTACCTGTTATTACATATGTTGGATGCATGGGCTCCTGAAATCTATGAACGTTAGGAAAGAAAATGGCCCGGATGGTACTCCTTCATGAGTTTTGAGGGAGTGTGCTTCCTAGCTGACTCCAATCCTCGTTCAACTCTTCACTTTGTGCCTCAATACTAACACTTTCCTTCAACGTTGAAAGCGCGCATATTTTCTTACAGCTCGAAACCGTTGCTGGGAATACTATTCCGACGAAGCAAAGAGCAGCTTTTCCAAAACCAAAGAGCGTTGATATCTTTGGTTCTCCTACTGAAAAACCTTTCTGGCCTTTTTCCAAAACCCGCAAAAAAAAATTTAACAACTTTTGCAAATCTTTCTTTCCTCCACTTATTCCCTCTGATTGTTCTGTTGATATCTTTGGTTCTCCTACTGAAAAACCTTTCTGGCCTTTTTCCAAAACCCCCCCAAAAAAATTAAACAACGCTTTTCTTGCGCAATCTTTCTTTCTCTCCACTTATCCTCTTCTGGCATTGTTCTGTGGTGCTAATAAAAAAAAGGATAATTGGTTGGTCTTTTGGCGGTCGCTCGCCTTGTGTGAGCTCTTTGTCCTACAGGTTATTATGTCGTCGATGTGTTATTTTGAGATGCCTGATTAATCTTCAGAAAACCCTGGACCATCTGGCCGAATTCCTCTTCCTATTCCATCTCCTCTCAGGTGTACGCATTTCTC
>JABUQX010082310.1:17500-25000 GCA_015478945.1 Trachelipus rathkii | reverse complement strand
TCTTTTCTTTTCGAGATCATTTAAACTTTCGATCTTTTTTATCGAGAAAGAGAAACTGCTCTAGGGATTCTCACTCCAAGAATCGAACCAGACATTCGCCACATGAGCCAACTACTTTATAACGTACACTGTGACAACGTTTAAAAAATTATGAAAATTTATATATAACATTCTGAATCTCTCTCTCTCTCTCTTTCTCTCTCTCTCTCTCTCTCTCTCTCTCTCTCTCTCCTCTCTCTCTCTCGTCTTCTCTCTCTCTCTCTCTCTCTCTCTCTCTGTCGTCTCTCGTTCTAAATAATATACTAATAATATTATATAATATATATATATATAGTATATATATTATATATATTATATAGTATATATTATATTATATATATATATATATTATATATATATATTATATAGTATATATATATATATATATAGTATATAATAGTAGACATATATTATATATATATATATATATATTATATATACTATATATAGTATAGTAGTATATATATTGTAGTATATGTATATACTATATAGTAGTATATATATTATAGTTATATATATATATTTAGTATAGTATAGTATAGTATAATATATATATAATATATAATATGTTTATATATAGTATATTATAATTAAGGTGACACTCAAATAACTGTTTAAAAAAAAATTGAGTAAACCAAATAAAAAAAAAAAAGTTTTTGTGTTTTCCAAGCCTAGAGAAAAGCATTGTTCTTTATTTTTTATTTATTTTTTGTTTTTATAGGTATCTTACAAGTTACACAGATCATTTATATAATGTTGCTTTAAATTTTTTAGTTCCGCAAAATTTTACGTTAAGCAACAATTTAATATTAAACAAAGATATTTTTTGAACTTTTTCTCAATGAACATATCAATAGTAGTATATAGTATATATATATATATATATTATATAGTATATATATATGAATATATACTATATTATATATAATATGTATATAGTATATATATATTATATAGTGTATATATAGAAGATGATGATATATATTATATATATATATACATATTATGAGTGCTTTGTTTATCATATATATATATATATATATATAATAGTATATATATAATAGTATATAATAATATTACTATATATAATTATATATATATATATATATTATATTATATAGTGATATATTATATATATAGTATATATATATATATATCATATATATTCAATGATATATATATATAGTATATATATATTATCATGATATGATTATATATATAATATAGTATATATATATATATATATATACTATATATTATATTATATATTATATAATATAATAATAATCTGTTTCGTCTTCTGTGTATCAATTCAACTTTCGTTCCTGCTGAAACCAATCTGTGCTAGAAGAAAAGGTGAACCTTAGTCAGTCATACTAACTGGGTTCTATCGCTTGACTCTTTCCATTTCAAAGGTTTCGAATTTATTCTTAAGAGGAAATTTAATTTTGAATTTTCTAACCTTATCTTTGATTGCTTGTATGAGTTCTGTAAGGAACGCTAGACATGTGCTCTTCTTTACCTTTTTCCGTTGATTCTTGGTCAGTCTGTAATTCTCGCATTGTCGAGTGGAATACCTTTTTTGTGCGCTGACGCGTAGAGACATACGGGCAAACGTTTGACGATGAGGCTGGCACTATACCTGTTGTCTCTTTAAACTTCGCTTCTTGTTGGTATCTTTTATTTCCATCTGGGGATTATTTGCTCTACCTTTTCATACAGACGTGTCTATTGGCTGTCTGGGTATTGAAAGTTAGCCATTTATCATTTAAATCTATCAATAATGGTGTTCCTCAGAATTCTACTATCCTTAACCTTTTTTTCTATTTTTGCATTAATGATCTATTTGTTATTTTGCCTACTATGGACTCTTAGATCGATAATTCCATCCTCCATTACTCCTTCCTATTTCAAATAGGTAATGCTTGGTGGATGGCCTTTGAGTTACTGATCTCTAATTTTTCTCGTGCCTCTCGTTCGGCTAAAGAAGACATGGTTGTTTTCAATACCAAAATTACTCAATTTCTTCATTTATCTACTTCACATTAGTAAATCTTTCCACAACTCTACAACCTTCTCTTCTTACTGAAACACCTGTACCCACACAGCAAACACACACACACACACAAAACACACACATATATTATATGTATATATATATATAATAGGCAGTGTTATAAACGTAGTATCTATGGTATAGTATATCGAGTATATATATTATATATATAGTATATATATATATATATATTATATTATATAGTATAATATAGTATATACATATATATATAGATAATATATATATACACACACACACATATATATATATATATATATATATTATATATATTACTAAGTATGATATATATATATATATATAATATATATATTATATATTATATATATTTATATAATTATATTAGTATATGCTATATATATATATATACATATATATATATGATATATATATATATATAAGTATATATATATATTGTAGTCGGCGAGTATCGTAGGTGTACCCGCATACATACATATATATATATAATATATATATATAATATATATATATAATGCTTAAAATCCATTACTACGAGCATAAGCATACAAAACTGCCAAAAAATAATATAGAAAAACCCTTTTACTTTTCATAACATAACCCAATATATTAAGCTTGCATAACATTTGCATATTTTAAGAAATGGCCATTTGATGTTCCTGATTATCACCAACGTTAAGAATCTAATAAAGAAAATTTTATATTAACGTCTCAGAAATATATAATACGGAGCTTAATATTTAATATTTATTATGATTTGGTAATAAATGATGTTTGGAGAGTTTTCTGCATGTTTTATAATAATAATATTATGGTTGTTTTCCTTATTATTATTATTATTATTATTATTATTATTATTATTATTAATTATTATTATTATTATTTTGATTAATTATTATTGAATTATTATTATTAAATTCATTATTTGATTAGTTATCAGAATTGATTATTAATTAATTATTATATTATTATTATTTATTATTATTTAAGTTTATTATTATATATTTATTATTATCTTTATATTATTGTAGATTATTGATTGGTGTACTAGTTGGATCTGATGTGTTGGTAATATGATTATGTAATTATTGATTATTATGTATTGTATATTTATTGCTATTAATTATTATTTTATTTTAATTATTATTATTATTATTATTATTTTATTATTATTATTATTATTATTGCCTTAATAATTGTTGAAAGAATATTATAATGTTATTTTCAAAGTATGCGTGTCAGAATCAAAATGATTTATTGCAAATATTTTTAGAAGCAACAATATATCAGCAATCAGTATTATTCATTTTGCCTAAAGAGTGGAATCTTTTTAATGTTGTATAGGACTTGTGGTTGTCGAGAGACTTTTTGGATCTTGAGATGATGATGTGCTTAGAAAATAAATAACTAGGAGAAGATTTGCAAAAATTCTCGCCCAGAACACAATATGGTACCGATGTTCCATCGCTTCTCGTGGAAGAAAGCTGACCAACGCGTTGCCAACAGACTGGTCTCGTCTTCGTTTTCTTCTCTCGGCATGAAGGTGTGGGCATCTCGTCTCTGGCTTGGCGTGTTCGGTCGTCCGAGTCAGTGTCTTCCTCTCTCGTTCTTCATCGCTCTCCTCTCTCTCGTCTCTCTCGTCGTCTCTGCTTCGTCTCTCTCTCTCTCTCTCCTCTCTCTTCACATGCCACCTCTATCTCCCCCTTTTTTACTATTTCTTCCTCTCTCTCCTTTTTACCCTCTCTCTCTCATTCTTTCTCCTTACTTCTCTCTCTTTCGCAATCTCTCTCTCTCTTTCTCACACTTTCCTCATCATTTCAATTCTTTCTCTCCTCCTCCTCTCTCTCTCTCTTTCTCTTTCCTTTTCTTTTCTCTTTTACAATCTTTCTCTCACTCTCTCTCTTTCGCTCTCACCTTTATCTCACTTTTTCACTCTCTTTCTCTCTCTGTGTTTCTCTCTCATTCTCGCAATTTCTCTTTCATTCTACCTATCTATCTATCTATCTATCTATCTATCTATCTATCTATCTATCTATCTATCTATCTATCTATCTATCGTAATCTATCTATCTATCTATCTAATCTATCTATCTATTTTTGCTATCATATCTATCGTTATTTATCTTCTATCTATCTATTCTATCTATCTATCTATCTTCTATCTATCTATCTATCTTATTCTATCTGATCTCTATCTATCTATCTATTATCTATCTATCTATCTATCTATCGTTATGCTATCTATCTCTCCTCTCCTCTCCTCTCTCCTCTCCTCTCTCGCGCGGGCCATTCGTCGTCTCCGGTATGTCATCTCTTCGTCTTCTCTCTTCTCTCTCTCTCTCTCTCTCTTCTCTCTCTCTCTCTCTCTCTCTCTCTCTCTCTCTCTCTCTCTCTCTCTCTCTCTCTCTCTCTCTCTCTTCTTCTCCTCTCTCTCTCTTTCTCTTCTCTCTCTCTCCTCTCTCTCTCTCGTCCCTCTCTCTCTCTCTCTCGTCTCTCTCTTTCTTTTCTCGTCGTTCTCTTCTCTCTCCGCTCTCTGCCCTCTCTCTCTCTCATCTTTATTCTCTCCTAGCGCTTTTATTATAAATATCTTATTATCCGTATTTTTCTTTTGTCATATCAATAGAAAAAGAAACTGTTTCATATAGTTAATTGCATTTGAAGCAACGGAATGAGAAGGATGTGACAGGGCCTGGGGTGGGTCTAATTTAATGCGTATTAGATAATAGTGAAGTGGTTCAATGGAAAATACTAAGATTATTATTGCATGCAAATCAGAATTGGGATAAATAGATAATAATTCCCTTCAGAGAAGAATACTGCGTTATGTTCACCTTTATAATAATGATCAATAATAGATAAGTAATAATAATAATATAAAGATAAATACATAATAAAATAATGAATAATAATAATAATAAATTGTAAAACTCTATTACTAATACTATTACTTGTATTAATAACATCATATAATAATAATAATAATTAATAATAATAATAATAATAATAATAATAATAATAATAATGAAAATGAGATTTTTCACTAAAAAAGTGATTAAAAACGAAAAAGTATATAAAAAAATCAATTTATAAACAGAACAGTAAATAAAAAGTTCAATAAAAAATACAAGTAATGATGAGTCATTCTGTCAGCTTTCTAAAATCTGTCAACTCTAACTTTGACTCACTTCACGTATCTGGTAGCCAGCCAGGCTTACTGTATGGGTTTCCCAAAACTCACAAACCTGAAACCCCCCTCCGTCCGTCCTATCCTCTCAGCTCTTAACACCCCTACCTACAGTCTTTCGAAATTTCTTGTGCCATTGATTGATCCCATTACCCACAACCAACATCATACCCTTCATAGTTCTTTTGAATTCGTGAATTATATTTCATCTCTTTCACTCCCTCAAGCCTTTATGGTGAATTTTGATTATTCAGTCCCTTTTTACTAACGTTCCTGTTGCCGAAACCCGTGAAATCATTTCCAATACTTTGCTTTCTAACCAAGAATGTATAGGTCTCAATAAGAGACAATATACAAAATTTATCAATTTAGCTACCTCAGATTCTATTTTTATGTTTAATAACATCCTTTATCAATAGATTGATGGTGTGGCTATGGGTTCACCTCTGGGTCCCTCTCCTTCGCCAACGCCTTCCTCTGCTATCATGAACAGTCTTGGCTCGAAAAATGCCCCCAGCCTTCAAACCCATTGTCTACAAAAGATATGTTGACTGCTTCTTAAATTTTGTCTAACAAAGACACAAAACATGCCCGACTTATTTTTAAATTTTCTTAAAAAAAGCAGCATAAAAATATCAAATTTTTGCCATGGATTGGTGAAGTGGGATGGATTCCTTCCGTTTTATTCACCCCCCCTTCCCCCTTGGGATGTTGGCGTTTCCTCGAACTATGGCTCTTTTTCTACACAGAATTGTACCAGCAAGCACGGACCTCCACCAATTTAGGCACTCGGACTTCTTCAAAGGACTTTCTTCCAGATAAGGTTTAAATTGATCCGGCTTTATAACAGGCAACAATAAATCCGGCGTCGCTTTAAAGGTATGGTTCCTCCTGGATTTCTTTCTTCAGAACTGGATTAATTAGGAGCTTCGCTAATTTTAATATCTTGAACCCGGGGTAGTACGCTTTGTTGATAAAATCAGTTTTGGAACTTCCTTGAAGAAACCGTGTTTCAGAGGGCCAGCGTAACTGGGGCTCCACGTGTTCCTGATCGCTCTATTACAGAAAAAAATTTACCTGAAGAGTGGTCCTAATACATAGGTTCGATTCATGCAGGGTCACCAGAGAGGCACACTTTATGTAGAAACTTTCTCGAGACCTAATAATAACGAACAGCTGCGTACTGGTCCCATTGGCTGAAGCCCGCCCGCGCCCCCGCCTTATTTTTTATTCTACTAATTAACTTCAAAATTAGTATTTTTTTTGTCAGGTCCAAGATTAGATCCCTAAAGCAGTTTGCACTTCCATCGGATAGTCTACTTGGTATGAAGGTGGGTGCTGGCTTTAATGCCACGCTAGTTTGGTCATAACAGGTCTATTCAACTTTGCATCAGGAAGTTGCCAAAAATTCACCGAAGGGTTTTTCTTTTCCGGTACAATCTTCTCTATCCTCACCTGGAATTTTCATCCATACGTAGCCATAGCAACGATGAAAGATCATCCACCTACCCAACGACTTCCTCGATTTTTGCACTCCGTCAACTGATAACTTTCGCGCACAGGAAAATCTTGGAAGATCCTCTACATTAATGAATTGGGGAGCCTGAACTCTAACTCGTGATTTATCTTGGCGAATCAACGTTATTATTTTGAATTAATGGTGTGTTATATAGTATATCTTTTTATAATTTCAATTTTTATTATAGCTAATGTGCGTGTTATGATTGAATACTACGTGATGTTATTAAAGTTTAGTAAGTTCTCAAACACGCAAGCAATTTATGTTATAATTTAGGTATAATTATAGTGTTCGGATTTAATCTTGTTCATTCATTCTTATGGTTCATCCAGTATGTAAGATTAGTAAAACGAGGTTATAATATTTAATTTTTTTGTTAATTTTTTACCTTTTATATATTTTTTAAGTTGGCTATATAAATTCGAATCCAAAATTGTTTATTAGGTAATCGTAAATATTGTTTGACATTGTTCATTTTATGAATTTATGTCTTTACTTATAGCTGATGATGCGCTTAGCTATAGCGCGAAACGTTCTTAATATATCTATGGCACTCTCCTGGTGTTTGTTCTTCCTTTTCATCTATATATTATATATATATATATATATTATATATATATATATATATATTAATTTAATATATATTTAATATATATATATTATATCTATATTATATATTATATTATATATTAATTATATATATTT
>JABUQX010082310.1:5000-10000 GCA_015478945.1 Trachelipus rathkii | reverse complement strand
CTATGCAGTTCTACGTTGTTAATTTTTATATTTAAATTGTCAATTAATTTGTTGCTAAAAATCATATAAGTTGTTTTATTTAAATTTAGAGATTAGAACCTGAATTGAGCATCTATCCATTTCAATTATTCTTGTTAAGGTGTCTACTGCTTTACGATGATAGAGACTCTGCCACTTTTATCATTTATTAAGGTAGAGATATCATCAGCATAATGAGACTGAAAAAGCCATCTCTGAGAGTTTGAAACAGATCACATTAGTATAAAGTGTAAATAGAAACGGTCCAAGAATTGGAACCTGGGGTACGCCACAGTTGATGTTTAAAGTCGGGATTGAAATTTGTTTCATTTAGTTTTACGTATTGAGATCTCTCTTTTAAGTAGCTTTTAAACCATTGTTCAATGTTGACTGTTCCCCTTTCAAATCCATTTCTCTCCCGCTTACGATGTTATTTACATTTTACGGTAGTTACTGTCGTGATCACATCATGTCAAAAGCTTTTTGTAATATCAAATAACTAATAATAGCAGGGAGCCTGAAGAGTCTTTATTTTCTACATTTCTGTAAAGTTTTTCGGTTAAGCCAGGGGTGGCCAACCCTTAGCGTAAGCTCCAAACGTGGCGCTTGGATGATTATAAGTGCGCATTGCTGACGGCCATTCACTCACTTAGCTCTCCAGGGGTCTACTTCTTCTCAGGCCTCCTAATTTCTTACTAAATTAGGATTTAAAGAAAAACTAAAAATTCATTTATTTTCAGAAGTTTGTCAATCTTGGCAAGAATATATAAAGAAGTATGTAACAAATTTCGTAATGTTTATGCATTTTTTTTTGTTAGCTCCGCCTCACTCTCTCATATTCAATTCTATATTGTCCAACCAAAACCCATTTATTTGTAAGACATGATTTTACAGCCTATTCCTTGTAATACAAACATCGTCAATTGATCATCAGTGAAATTTTGCATTTATCAGTGATGGTGAGGGTAAGATGTTCTCTCATAATTTCTTAAATTATTATATTATTTGCTTTTTATTTTTTTCAAAAGTGAGCTATTAGAAAATTAGTGCGGTTAATTTTTTAAATCAAAGAATTGTCAAAATATAATTAATAGAGAAATCATGAGTATTCTGTGATTTCTTTTATATTATTATATATATATATAAATAATATATAATATATATATATATATATATAATATATATTACTATATAATATATATAATATATATATATATAATATATTATATATTATAATATATTATATATGTATAATATATAATATATATATATATATATATATATATATACTATATATATAATATATATATATATAATATATATATATATATATATATACTATATATATATATATATAATTATATATATATATATAATAATATATAATATATATATATATATATATATTATATATATATATATTTATATATATATATATATATATAATATATATCATATATATTTATTTATATATATATTATATATCTATATGTTATATACTATATATATACTAATATATAAATAAATATATATACCTATATTATTATATATATATAACGTATATACTACTTATATATATATAATATCACCTTATATATATCCTATATATATATAATTAGTATATAACTATATATATATATAATATAGTGGCGATCTGAATACTCGTCAGTGAAAATTTGGCCATATGGTCATGCCAATAAGGTGGCTACCCTCGAGTACAGCAAAATGAGCGCATCAGAGGTTGAAGCGTCCTTTTTCAAAATCTAAATTGTGAATCGCTCCGAGAATATTGTTGGAATTAAAATATATTGTTAACTGATTGAATATTATCTTCTCAAATATTTTGCTAATCGTATTTGCTAATAGCTATTTGGTCTGTAATTTTTTGGCTAAGGAAGGGTCTTCTTTTTTAGTATAATAATAATAATAATAATAATAATAATAATATAATAATAAATAATAATAAAATAATAATAATATTAATAATAATAATAATAATATAATAATAAAATAATAAATAATAACAATAATAATAATAATAATAATGTATTAATAATTAATAATTAATAATAATAATATAATATAATAATAATACCATAATAATAATAAATAATAATAATAATAATAATAATTAATAATAATAATAATAATAATAATAATAATAATAATAAAATAATAATGTAATATTAAAATTAATAATAAACATAATAATAATAATAATCAATAATAATAATAATCAATTAATAATAATAATAATAATAATTAATAATGATAATATAATAATATTAACAATTAATTAATAAACAAATAAATAATTTATTTATAAATCAAAATTAATAATAATAATAAAAATAATAATAAGGTAATATTAAAAATATAATATAATAATATTAATAATAATGAAATAATAATAATAATAATAATAATAAATAATAATAATAATAATAATAATCAGATAAAATAATAACATTCTTAATAATAATAATAATTAATAGTAATAATAAAAAACAATAATAATAATAATATTAATAATAATAATAATAATAATAATAATAATAATAATAATAATAATAATAATAATAATAATAATAATAATAATAATAATAATAATAATAATAATAATAATAATAATAATATAATAATAATAATAATAATAATTAAATAATATAATAAAATAATAATAATAATAATAATAATAATAATGATGATAATAATAGTAATGATAATAATAATAATAAATTAATTAATTAAATGTTTTATTTCATAAACAGCAAATTTAATTAAACTACGTCCTCCTCCCTCTTTATCTCCCACTCATCAGTCCCCCAAAATATGAATCTTCCCCCTCCCCCTTTGTTCTCTGTTAAATAGGGATTTATTTCTTCAAGCTGAAACATATTAATTAAAAGAAACTTGAAAACATAAAAACATTTAGAGAAAACAAAAAATAAATAAAAAATAAATAAATAAATAAAAAAAATTAAATATACAAACATGGAAACAAACAATACAAAAAAAAAAAAAAAAAAAAAAAAACAAACAAAAAAACAAACAAGCAAACGTAGCAAAACAAGCAAAATAAAAAACAAAACACACGGGGAAACAAAAACAAACAAAAACAAAAACGAAACATTAATGTAACAAAGCAAAAAAAAAAGAGCAAAAACAAATAAACGAATAGATAAATAAATATACAATTAATTAATTGTTAATGATTAATTACATTAATTGAAGCAAATTTCTTGGTAATTATTTTCTTCCATAAATAATTTCTAATTAATTAAATTGATACAAATTTATTTTTTTCTTTGTCAAATTAATTGAAGAAATGCGTTCTAATTTTTTTGTAATTATTACAATTATTTTTATCATAATCAAGATAATTAGATAGTAGCATTATATATATATATATATATTAATATATATATATATATATATATACTCATTTATATATAATAGATATATATATAATATATACTATATATATATATATACTAATAATATATATATATATATATACTTTTTTTTTTTTTTGTTTTTTTTTACATGATACCAACACTCACGGGCAGGGCCCTCTTTTTCAAAAGGATTGCGGCAAAAAAAAAAAAAACAAATACATAAATTAATAAATAAATAAAAAGAATTATTGAAAAAAAGTAAAAAATTAAAATAAATGCGAAAGTAAACCCACCCTACCCTTGCCCCCAACGCACATTCCCTCAGGCGTGGGCGCAGAGCAGGACTTAAAATAGAGGAAGATTAAATTATTGCAGGGAAAAAAAAGAAGGCAAGAGTTCACAAAACAGATGTGGCTGCGAAAGAAGAGTACCTAACGAGTGATCCTTGAGTCTCCAATAATCACACAATTTTCATGAGAGAACAAGGCCCCTCTTGTGTTACGAGGGCGGACGCAGTGGTGGAGAAATGCGAGATGTCCAATTCTCGCGAGCACCTAGCCGTTGTAATACTATAGAAAAAGATAGGCACCCTACCGTCACGACGGCAGAGAAAGAGGTCAAGGGAGTCAGAGGAAGTATGGGACAGTTTATAGGCCTCTTAGCCTTAGCTTCAACTCTATCCAAAAGGAGGGTGGAACCTGATCCACCAAAAATGTGGAAGAGTATTCCATGCAGGGCGAATAGAACCTTTATATAACTGCGAGTATCTGAGCAGAAGAGAAAAATTCATCTCCACGCAATCTGAACAGAATTCCCAGCTTTTTTTGAGGCCATTTTTAGCAACCGATGTCGATGGTGAGGTTCTCCAAGGACAAATTCACTATTATGTTAGGCCTTAGAATGTTTAGTTGTTTACGGGTAGACATTAGAGCTAGTAAACAAAAGGGATAGGAAAGTTGGAAGGTGTTTTAAAGAGGGAGATATGAGGAAGTTGAGTTTTCAAAGAGTTGAACTTCACAAGATAACGGTTACCCCACTGAGAAATTTCGACCAAATCGGCAAGAATTCAATCGGAAAGCTGGAGGACGAGAGGCAACTCTATGATGATCAACACGAGGAGCACAATTGTTAAAAATGAGTGGAGAACTGGAGAGTTGACTGAGTCATCGGCATAAGACGTGACACGAGTTAGAAGTGCAGCCTAGAAAGATCGTTGAAAAGTAGGAAGTAAAGTTCGGAGATAAAAACAGAACCCTGAGGAACACCCACAATTCAATTAAGGCAAAAGAGGAAGAGGTTGCTCCATCAACAAGAGCTGAAATGGAACAATCTGAAAGAAAACTAGAACAAGAGTAAGCAAAGCGAAGGAGGAAATACAAAGGAAGGTAGCTTTAGAGAGCTAGCGACGCAATGCCATACCCTGTCAAAAGCTTTAGATATGTCAAGTGCTACCACACAAGACTCCCATGATCCTTAAGGGCAGAAGACCATAGATCAGTGAGATAGGAAAGTATATCACCAGTTGATCTCGAAAGTCGAAAGCCATACTGAGGATCTGAAAGAAGGGAATGAGATTCTATATAA
>JABUQX010082309.1:0-61980 GCA_015478945.1 Trachelipus rathkii | reverse complement strand
AAATCCGGCACACGACGGCGAGGAAACCGTCTACGGTATTTCCTACAAGCAGCAAAGGCATTCCCATCGCAAAAACCCGTACACACAAATATCTCTGTGGCATCTTCCTGCGTGCGTATAGCACATGACGGCATTGTTAGAAACCTTGTAACACCAGTCTGACAAGCCAGGGTACACACTGGCGTCGTCACGGACAATTAATAAAATTCAAGAACATTTGTAATTGTTTATTACGTATAACGTCAACGTATGTATCACATACCATATTTTGGGGTATAAGGGTTAATAAGGTAATACTTTTTATAGATCGGTAAAAATTCAACGTTCCTATAATAAAAGAACTCGTTTCTCTAAACACATTCAAAAAGACAATCACAGCGACAAATTGTTACACCACACCGATTTTCCAAACATCACCTCCTCAGCATTCTTTAACTATTCGCCTCCCTGAATACCCTGTATATATATACTATATTAACTATATACTACTTATAATACTAATATACTATTATATATATATACTATTATAATATCCTATTATATATATATACTATAATTATATATACTATTAATAATATATATTATACATTATTATATTATAATATATATATACTACTATATACTTATACTAATCATATACTAATATATCATATACTATATAATAATAACTATATATAATAATATGATATATAATTATATATACTAAATATATTAGATATATATATATTATATATATTATCAATATATATACTATATATATATATATATATATACTATATACTATATATATATACTATATATACTAATATATACTATATAACTATATATATGTATAATACTACTACTATATATATACTATATACTATATATATATACTACTATATATATATATATATAATATACTATATATATATATAATATATACTATTATATTATATATTATACTTCGCATGTCATCATCAATATTTAAGGCCTTCTATTATACTATATATATATATATAATATTATCATATATATATATACTTATATATATATATATACTACTCATCAAAATTAGTACTGACCTCAAATTTTGGGGAGAGGTTTTGCTCCTTTTTAGGAGTACATTAAAGATAGCTACTAAAGCTAAATCAGTTTCTATCGGGTAACACTTAAAACAAGTCTATCGAAGTAGGACTCATTTCAAGTACCTCTTAGGAGGATATTTCAAATATCAAGTCAGCATATCCTAGGATAAAGTTCAGCGCTGAAAATTTAGTCATCGCAACAAGAATAAAGTTTAGTCCTTTACTAAGCTGCATAATTTGTTATGTTCTATAATTCTTAATCATACCTCTTATATTGCATCTAGATTTTGGTTTCTGTTCATCGTATACATTGCAGTCCTCCATAAACTGTAATGATGATTAGAGCCAAAGTAGATACTTTGGTATTTAGTAGTCCTCTAGCATTTCCTTTGGCAAAACCAGAGTAGTTATTGCTAGCAGTTCTTAAAATTGGAAACCTTAGGAGCGATCGGCTACCACCGTAGATGCTTAGGTTTGCTTCACAGATTCATCAGATCTTGTAAGTATTTTGAGATTCATTGGGCTTATGTAGATGATATGCCCAGAGTTTTGGACTAGTACAAAAATGTCATTTCTAGCAACTTTACAATTTTCAGTTTCACAATTTTTTGTTTTTAGGAGAGATAAAATTTATTTAGGTAAGTTAAGTTAAAGTTAAATTAAAGTTAAATTAAAGTTAAGGTTAAGTTAAATTAAAGTTAAATTAAAGTTAAGGTTAAGTCAAGGTTAAGGTTATGGTTAAGGTTATGGTTAAGCTAAGGTTAAGTTAAGGTTAAGGTTAAGTTAGCAGTAAAAGTACACATATTTTATCAAGTCTGCAACTTACTGATATTTAAAAAAATAATTAATATTTCATTAAAAAGTATATATAATTTGAGTTTGTTTGAACTTCACAATTTCATTTTTTTTAATATATATTTTTTTTAAATATAAAATGATGGTGGTAGATATCGTACTTTTATGACACTTTTGTACTATTCCAAAACATTGGGCATATCTTCCACATAAGATCCGATTCATTTATATATCAAGATAGAACTTTACAAATCAATTCGTATCAAATTTTTAGGACGCGTATTTAGTGACGATTTTAGATTGCATTCGATTAGGCTTCTTTTGTAAGTAATCTTCATTGGTCGTAACAAAACCCTGAGGCGTAGGTAACAGCTACCTAAATCGAATAATTTTGAATAATATTTAGAATGTCTCAAAGAGACTTTGGATCATGTCGTTTATCTGCCTCCCTCAATATACATATCGTTGCAATGGATTCGAAACGCATTTGTTGCAGTAATAGTTATGTTACGTGGAAGGAATTTTTTTAAACTATAGGTATTTTCACAGTTCACACCTTTAAAAATATTTTTAAAAAGTAAATCAATGTAACTAACGATAACTTCAACATAACTAGACTTAACGTATCATAACCTCACTTAACGTAATTTAATTTTATATTTATAATTTATTTCACTTTGCATTGTTTAAAAAAAATTCTGGCACCATGGGCGCTGTGTACATTTTGTTCAATAACGTAGGCTTTTAAAAATGAGATTTCTTACATCAATTTTCTACATCGAATCACATTTAGAATGTCTTTAAGAGACTTTTCTATACCATAATCAAATACATAGGGCTAAAATCTGTACTAAGCCTATATCGACGTATAGTTTTGGTACTGTTCATTTTAGTACAAAACCTATGGCATCAATATCAATTACGTTACTAGCTTTATCCAGTTTATAATTTACAAGAGCTCCACCATCACAGTGAGGATGTTAACTCACAAAGAGATGGATTAGGTAAGTTTTATGAATCAATCGGACTCTCCGGAGTATCAACCTAATCAGCTGCATTGCCAAGAGCAGAGGAATGGGGGTCACTCGCCTCTAAATGTGCCTGATGAGAGGAGATAAATTTGGTTCAACGCCAAAAACAAGGATCCTTCTCAATCAGATCAACAAGGATCATTCTTTTAAATATTGATGAGTTATTCTCCGTTTTCTTTGAAATCACTCATCTCTCTCTCTCTACTCTCGACACAGTAGGCCAATAGACGGACCCAGGGCTCTCTCTCTCTCTCATCTCTCTCTTTCTCTCATTAACTCTTTCTCTCTTTCTCTTCTTTCCTTTCTCTCTCATCTTCTCTCTCTCTCTCCTCTCTCTCTCTCTCTATATATATAATTTTCATATATATATATATATATATATATATATATATATACTATATATATATAATAATATATCCATAATATATCTATATATATATCTATAATATATATATATTATATATCTCCTCTCTCCTCTTGATTTCTATTTCTCTCTCTTCCTCTTATTTCCTAGTTCTCTCTCTCCTCACTTATTTTCCTATTCTGTCTCTTCTTCCCTCTCTCTCTCTATATATATTTATAATCTAGAGTTTCTATATACCTAGCATATCCTTACCTAGTATAATCTAGATTTCTAGTATATAGCATATAATATATATATTACTATTGATCCTCCCTCTTATTCCTAGTTCTCACTCTCTCTCTCGTAATTTCTAGTTCTGTCTCTCTCCTCTCCTTTCTCTCTCTCCTCTCCTTCTCTCTCTCTCCCTCTCTCTCTCTCTCTCTCTCTCTCTCTCTCTCTCTCTTATTTCCTTATTATTTCTCTCTATTTCTCACTCTTCCATTATTTTCCTAGTTCTCTCTCTCTCTCTCTCTCCTAATTCTCCTCATCTTGCTCTCTTCTCTCTCTCTCTCTTCTCTCTCTCTCTCTCTCTCTCTGTCCTCGATAACAAGCACGCCACGAGACGGCCAGGGACAACTATCCCCGAGAATGACTTGCTCTCAGATCCATCATAAGTTGTACAGAATAGTGATCACTCATCATACCAAGCTGATTGGCAACTAAAATAACATCCGCTTCTATATAATATGATTATGAATTATTGTATGAATTTAACTCTTATTTAATCCAATGATTTGTAATTAAAGCTTATATTTTTTCTTAATAGAAAACTTTTTTTTTTGGCTGACTCCTGAGTCGACAATCATTATGTGTTAAAAAGCATATTTGAACTATATATATAATATTATATATAAATATATATATATATATATATATATATATATACTATATATATATATATATATTATATATATATAACTATATATTAATATATATATAATATGTGTGTGGTGTGATGTATATTGTGTGTGTTTGTGTGTGTATGTGTTTGTGGAAGCGAAGTCCCATGGTCGTACAATATTGTTACATGTGTTCCTTATTCATTTCAGGTCACCCTTCGAATCAGTTATATGACTTTGGATACACAAACAAATTAGACGTAGTTATTGTGAACATATTTTACGAAATGAATTCAGCAGCAGGTATTATAGTAATTTTAAAGACATTGATTCAGTTGCAGATTTGTCTTGACCTGGTAAAACGATGTCATTTACAGCAAAGAAATTAAGTGAATTGTGGACACTAGTTTGGTTCGATGTTCAAGATGATTGTCTACCAGAACTCTGTAAACGAACTGTACAAATCTTGAAGATCTATACAAAAATACTCTATCCTCACCATTCAATGTCCACACTATCACCGTTGACGATGACAAATGTTGAGAATGATTCCTTTGAAGAAAAAGATTTATTTGAAGTAACAAATGAACTTTGGTGTTCAATGGCCGTGCCAGTTGCCAAAACACCGTTTAATATTTAGGTGTGAATTGGGAAGAATATGAATACTGAAGGTGTTACTGTTTTGATTTGAATCTGTGCATTCTTTCTAATCAACAAGTGTCTTATAATTGAAGCTAACTGGACAGACAGTGATTAAATGATTTAATATGATGGGACGCCCCATTTCAGTGTTGATTCCGGCAATTAGTTGAATAAACATTTTACCTATGACAAAAAAAGGTTTAAAAATGGAAAGATCGAATTTCCAGCTTTATCACCTAAACGTACTCCTCACGGTTTCTTTCTTTAGCGCGTATTAAAAAAAAAATAAAAAAAAAACATTCTACTTAAGTTGATTCTTTCAAGACAATTTAGGAAGTGTTTCAGAGAATTGTCGATGCTTGCGCGCAAATGAATGGGAACTTATTTATCAAGTTGAAACTCTGTGGAAAAAAGGATTGCTGAATGCACTGAAGAAAATGACTAGCATTTCGAACCAATGCTGCAGTTTAAGAGTTATTGTCATTATTTTTCGTCTGAAAGTTAGAGTCCTTCATATGTGAAGGATGTCTAAAGGTGTTTTCACCCATGTAGTAGGCGCTTCAATCCGTTAGCCCCGTTGGACCAAAGTCGAATATTAGGTCTAGGTCAACTGTTAGACATATGGCCAAATTTTGGGCCTAGGTTGGCTGTCAGACCTAGTTTGGACATTATACCTATGTAGCCTATGGTATGATTTACAAATCATACTTACTTGTTATTGACAGTAGTTCATAAATGTATGCATTATGTATGTATGTATCGAGAAAATGTAATATAATGTATTGGAGGTTAAGGATAGATAATAATCAGGTAAGGGTGGAACTTCCCATTTTTGTATTTTGTATTATAAAATTTGCCTCAACAGTTAAATGTGTAGAGACCGCGAACAAATCGCGGAGTACTTCGTAGTACTGAGTGGCGCTATCCCGGCTGGCCCTGCATATCTACGGCCTGGTTTTATAGGATGGAGTTAAAGAGAAGAGGGAAAGCAGCATAAAGCATCACAGAGCTGCTTTCAGAAACTTGAGGAGGAGGCAATTATTTAAAAATGGCTTAAACACCACTTACAACAACAGTAAATTTTTTTGCCTTTAAAACACTGATCGTCAAGAAGTAAAGCTAAAATTAATTTGAAGGCTTTGTTGTAGTATTGTCTTTGTTGGTGGTGCTTTTATCCTTACAAATTTTTTCTGGTTATCTTGTTCTCATATTTGTTGTCTTGGGGTTACCATTGTTATCGTTATTTTTGCAGTTATCGTTGTTGTTTGTTGATACCATTATTGTTATTGTTCTTATAGTTGATTATCTGGGAAATGGTACATCAGAATAAGGTATTGAGACCTCAAAACTAAAAAAAGAGCTAAATAAATCAACAACCATTATGTGCCTACAAGGTTAACTACTTTCACTCTACTGTGGCTCAGCAGGAGAATTATCTATTCGCTTTTTGAGAGTTTCTGAATCGACCCCTCGTACGGGGGTTGAGATGAATTCACTGACATTTACAATCCTAATCTAGAAAAACTAGCCTAACCTAGCCTAACCAAACGTAACATAACCTAACCTTACCAAACCTAACCTTACATAACCAAACCTAGCCTAACCTTACTTAACCCAACCTAACATAACCTAACCTAACCTAACCTAACCTAACCTAACCTAACCTAACATAACAACCTACCTAACCTAATCTAACCTAACTTGTGAATGTAATGAATTGTGTATATTAGTGAATCCGGCTGATACTCTCGTACTGATCTTAGAATTCAACTTCTTAGAGCTCTCTATTCCTTGAATGGGGCACTGCCCATGGGGTGCGAGCATTTTATCCGATAAAAATAGTCCACTTCTTTTGTCGGACTGAAACTGAAATATCCCCCAAAACATTAAATCTTCACGAGAAAATACTTCCAATTATGTAAATTATTTTTTAATGAGAAGTGACCTTCATTTCAATGCAGTTCGCAAGGGAAATTGTTCCAAAAAGTTAGGACCTTCAGGGGTCCCTTGACAGAAGTCCAAGGAGGGGTTTCTAGGACTTTCACTATAAAAGGAGAGGTTTCTGTGCTCCGATCTTCCAGTGTTCTCAAAACATTGGAACAAGAAAGACGTTTTTTTGACTCAGTTCTCTTCATGTTCTTCTAACCCCCTTAACTCCTTCTCGTGAAAAACGATTTGGGTCGGTCCTCGTTAAATCAAATTTGGTATTAAGAGGCGCCTTTACAGTCACTTGAGACCTCTTGTGTCCAATAGGAATGCAGATTCCATAGGCTCCGCCCTCTCTTGAAAAAAAAATTCGATCCTCACCAACTCTAACAGAAAAAAAAGAGTCTTCAAACAGCAACGTTTACATTCCTCAACAGTCAACTTCTTTTCGACTGAAAACCCCTGCAGGGGAAATTATTTTTCTTCAACTTCTATCGAGAAAAAAAAAAAAAAATAAAAAAAAAAAAAAAGTTGATTTTCGTTACTTAAAGATTAGATCCCAAAATAAGGATCATTAAAACCCCTACATCTTTAAACCCCCCCCCCCTCTCCAACGAAAAATCAAAGTTCACCTATAAGTAGAGTTTATACATACACATTTGCATTCACATACACATACATACATAAATTACATACATACATACATACATACATACATACATACATGCATACATACACACATATACGTACATACCTGCAGAGAAATATAAAGAGACAATGGCGATCATTACTTCTTTCGGCTGGAAATTAAGCAATTTTTTAATTCACTTTTCGCATCACGATTTCTTTTCAGTCCCAAGACAATTAGAAGCAGGAGGAGACGAAGAGAGAGAGAGAGAGCAGAGAGAGAGAGAGAGAGAGAGAGAGAGAGAGAGAAGGAGAGGAGAGAGAGAGGGAGGGAAGGTGAGATGTCATATTATAAAAAGATCACTCAAAAGAACGGACAGGGTGAGGAAATAAAAACAAAAGAAACTACGGAAGAATAGCAGCAAAGAGAGGACACACGCGCGCGGTCCACCACACACACACACACCACACCACACACACACCACAACACACACACCACCCACACACACACACCACCACACACACACAAAGTGTAGAGTTAATACAGAAAACAGAAAAGTGGCAAGTAGGTTCATGAAAGGGGAGAGGAAGAGAGAGAACAGAAAGAAGATCAACATAGAAAGATCGAATAATAATAATATATATAATTAATTATAATAATAATAATATAATAATAATAATATATTATAATAATAATTATTATAACTCGTAATAATAATAATATATACTCACATTTAATACCATACTTTCATTAAAATTATATTTTAATATAATATCTTTATATATATATATACTTAATAAATTCATATAATTTTTATATTATTATACTATTAAATTAATATATAATCTAGATATATATATATATATATATATAGGCAATGAATCATTAACAAAAAATTAAGCAACACCACACAAAGTCAGCCTTCGAAATTATCGAAGGATGTGCGCTCGGTCTCCCCTCCCCGATATCATATTATACTCTTATTAGGTTAATATTATTATATATATATATATATAAATAATAATATATATAATAGTATTTATACTATCATATATTATATATATTTATTATAGGTATACATATATACTATATATATATTAAAATGTCGTCACATGACCAGTAATAATGCACAATCATCACTGTGATTAATGAGCATTAAGTATATACATAATATATACATAATATAATATACTGTAAGAATATGTAATGTATATACAATCTATATTAAATATAATTCTACAATATATGATAATTTATAACTTATTTTTATGTAATAATTCAAGAATACGCGAAATAATAATACAATAATATAAATAATAACTATTGATAGTTTAATGACAAATTTGTTAATAATAATAATAATTTAATAATATAATAATAATATAATAGTACCAGGTCATAAATTTATAATCCTGGACTTTATAGCATATAGATAGCCTAATATATAACTTTGTTCTTTCGAGTTAGGCCTACTTGATATAGAAACGCCAAAACTTAAGTCATCTCAGTGTCCCTATAATACCTAATGAACCTAAAAGTTTCCTGTCTCTATTTCTTTTCGACGGTTTCTTGTGCGTCTCTTCCTGTTGACAATCAATAAAACATCCTGGCCATTCTTAACAATGAACAAAAAAAAAATGTATCTTGCAACTCTTCAAAGAGACAAAACCTCTATCACCTATCACAATGGTATAGCATAGGCGCGGCCTCAAAGAACTGGGAGTTCCGCTTAGACTGCGAGAACTTTCCTCCTTTTCTAATTTGCTCTGCTATACAAAGGTCTCATCCGCCCATGTCAATGGAGTAGTACTGCTCTCATATCTGGGGAGGGGAAGGGCTAACTTTTTTGGGGACCTATTAACTTTCCCACAATAAGTATAATATACATAATATGATAATACTATATCTAATAATAGGTTTAATAATAATAATTAAGGCAATTGCTTTACTAAAATACTAAGCATATAATACCTGACAATATATAATCAATAATAAAGGCTAAAATAATATAATAATTTCCATTTTATATTGAATATTATTTCACAAGAAATAGTAAAAACGATATAACACGTAACACATATAGGTTATAATTCTATTAAAAAATTTTTACATATAATAATAATAAATAATATTAATAATTAATAATATAATATAATAATATAATATAATATGTTATTATTATTTTAGCACCATTATTGATTTTATTATTATTGAGTTTACTATTATTATTTATTATTTATTTATTTATTACTCTAATTGTTAATATCATAACTGCGTGTCAAATTAATTAGGTATCTTATTATTTATAATATAAATTGTTACTGCACTTTTCCAGTTTTATTCACTTGACCCTTCTTCTTTGCAACGGTCTCTCGATGTTGATGGATATTGCTGCTCTTTTTGATCATTTTACTTCTATAATTATTATTAGGATTTTCACCGCAGTCTTTCATGGCAAAATTGCTCGACTAAGTGAGTAGAATATACTTTAATCATATACTCGTATAATACTACTATATACCAACCATCCTTTCAATCGAATACGTCACTTCATTTGTATATACTTATAGCACAAGTTAGTATAGTGCTCTGTATATTATTACTTATCGTCATATATATTATATATACTGTTATATAAGTATTATACTTTAATATATATATATATGGTTTTAGTACATTCGGTAAATAACTCCAGGTCATTTAAGCTTTGCTTGTAAGGTGCATTCTTCTTTATCACCTAATACTCACCTCTTAGTTTTGGTGAGAATTCTTCATTTCTATACTTCATGTTTAATATTTTAGTACCTATACTGAATATTTTTAAATTACCCTCACTTTATTGCCGTAGTCGTTATTCATGTGATAACTAATATAAGTACGTAATATTTTTAGCTCACACATAAACGCCCTTTAAATAATAATTAATAATTCGCGTCCAGTAGTCTCCAACTAATCGTTGACAGACTTTTATGAGATTCATACGATTGTTAAAGATAATCATCCACCACTCGCAGGTGAGAGAGGAAATAGGTCTCGTGCCTCGTGCACCTGTCACTGGCCTGCTCGTAATTACTAAGCCGGATTGTAAGCCATATTCTCCATGTACCCAACCGGCTATGAAAAGTTGACACTGAAGCTATTCTTTTTAAAATGGCTGGGGCAGCTTATAATATTTGTTGGGTTGGTCAATTTAACTTATAGACATGAACTCTCAGCTAGTGTATCACTCCTATTCTCTGCTAATTAAGATAACATTTGGCATTCAGCTCTTATATCCCTCAGAATAAGTATTATTGTCGGTTTTTCTACCGATTTTGCAAGGATTTTCAATTACCACATACACAGGTGGTTGTGAGATATTATACGTGCTTGATGTTGACAACACGACGAAATTTTTTGATACATTTTTGCAAAACTCTTAAAATGTTACCTTTAGACTTTCTAAACGTAACTCACACAAAAACTATTTCATACCACTATACTCAATGCTATCGTGCGTCAGAAAGGAGATATGACAAATCGACTTGTGCTAAATCTCGCCTTCACTACTCATTCAATAATAATCATATAATCCACAGCAACACAATAATACAACATTATCACTCACCAATCACACATCTCAATTATCAAACTATATATATCACTATATATTACGTATAAAGACTACAATACACCTCATTCAAATAATATATAATAATAATAATGCGATAAAAATATCAAATATTTGCCCTTTCTAAAATTATCAGTCCAATGCACCTACTCTCTCTCAATCTCTCCACAGCTACAAACATTTGTCTTTCCCTTTCTGCCCATGTATTGTTAACAGATACGATTCAAATAATCATGTTTCGTCCGAATGGATATTAGAAGGGCGCTTTACTGCGATCTCATGAACCTCGACCGATGGGCATGAATTAGTCATTCCTGGCAAAAAGTATAGTATTATTATTATTATTATATATTTTTAGTGTAATGTTAGGACACTCAATTATCTACTACCACCGTTCCTCACTTTAGTCGACTCTTTCTTATCAGACCATCTGCAGTATCATTATCGATGGTGTATGGTCAATATTTCTCTTTTATGTTCTCTCATACTTATAGTGACTTCTTATAGGTATTGATTATAGGAGATGTTCTGTAAGATGTTGTCTTGGAAGAAGCCCTGTGTATTAATAATAGTATTATTGTGGATAATGATTTATGTATTGTTATCTGATGAGATGTATGTTTGTTATTAATTAACTGTATTCATAACTCTCAGAAGGCTTTTAATACCATTTGCACAGACATCTTAATCAGTTAACCTCATAAGCTCAATATTGTATTAATTATGTTTATTATATGTGTATATTTTATTATCTATTATTTAATAATGATTTAATTATTAATATTAATTTTAATTATTTAATATATTAGTTTTATTTATTCAATTACAATCTATCAACTATCTACTATTATATTACATTTCTTTATTCAGTTATATATCATTTATTTAATTTATTATATTTTTATTTAATTAATTATTATTATTTATAATATATATTATCTTATAAGTTAAGTTAGTTAGTTAGTTAGTAATTAGTAGTTAGTAGTTAAGTAGTGTATATATAAAGTTTATAGTAGTATTAACTGATTAGCATATACTTGAGATTACTTTGATCTATGTAAAATATCTTATTTGAAATCATATATACCTCTCATCATAATAAAAAATATTATAAATTCTTATATTATAATACGAAGATACTATAATATTATTATTTTTAATATTTTATATTATAAAGCAAATGATTATTATTTCTATTAGTTACAAATTTAATAAATTAATTTATATATAATTACCTAAATTTATTTATATATAATATTATATTTATTATTGAGATTTATATTTATTATAATAATATATTAATTTATAATTCATAATTTCTTAATTATTTTTATATGATTATTAATAAATTTATTAAATTGAGCTAATATATAATATCGTATAGCGAACATTCTGCCTATAGCCGAATGACGAATGATAAAAATAATAATATTATGCTAGATTTTTGCCTATATATTATATAATAGATGACGATGTAAACTCGATATTAATAATATTGTATCCCTAATAGAAAATATCGTATAAATTTAATTTCCCCAAATCCTAAACCGTATAATTTTTAATTAATTTAGTATTTAGCGGAATCTCTCATGGATCTACGATAATATCTCTCACGAAATTTTTCAGCTAATGACACGCTTTGTAAATATAAATACCATTCATTGTATATTATATAATTAATAATATTATATAATTTAAGATTATATATAAATTATTAATTATATATTAAATATATATACTATATTATATATATTTAACTATATTATATATTATTATAATATTATATATTAATATATATATATATCACTACTATATATTATTTATTATATATAATAATATATTTATTAATATTAGACATGTGACATTTTCAAAAAGGTAATAGCATATCCATACACTAATTATTAGTAATAATTCCCTGTCTATTCCACGCGCTCTGGTCTCTCCCGTTCTAGCTCGGTATGACTCCAGTTACTATGGGACAGCTAAGTTTTTTAGTGATGTTTAACTGTGGGTCGAGAGTTATTGAAGTTACCTTATATATACTTATACATTTGTTATAACAGTAACCGAGTAATGTTACCGCTTTATTATACTGTGTTCCTGCCTCCGTTACACTATGTGCTAATCACGCTTTACATATATACTGCTGCAGAGCGATGTTTCATGTTGCAATGTTGTAGTAGCCGCAATGACTCGTGATACCTCTATATACTTATCAGTGTAATATATAATGATGACTTCTACATATGTCTATATTATCTATGCTCTACATTATAAGTTACTTCTATAAATAATTTGATATATACTATAATATACGCACTCAGAGTCACCATGAATTATAGGTGTGATGCCAAAAAACATAATCTAGGCTCAACTCTTTAGCAGTTACTATCTTGTTTACTCCGACTGTACTATATTAATTGGTCATGCTAAGAAGACATTTTGGAATAACTAATATTACTCTATTCAGTAAATGTTAAACATGAATGACTATATTTTTCAAAAGATAGAATATTGAAGAATATGTTAAATAAGAAACGAGAGCTAGAAAAAAAACGCTTTGGTTCTGTAATAGTGGATAATAAATTATAATATATATAACAGTGATCCTAAGCGTATTTATCATATATATTATTAATAATATAGTTACAAATTTTTTTATATATATTATTATATATTATATATATATATTGTAAAACAATAATTTAATAAAATTTTTTAAATATACTTAGTCACTTTGTTAGTTATACTTATGTGATTGGGAAAAACTATTCTCTCATCATCACGAACAAGTGTACTACATGTGTAAATTACGCCATAGGCCATTTAGTTAGCTTTTACGTACGGACACGCCACCCATCACCATAAGAATGCGAAGATCTACGAACCAACACTGGCCTGGCTCCTCGTCGATGTGGTGTTGGTTACATACTGATAATACAAGAAAATATACAGATAGAAGAAAAAAAAATTATACAATACAGAAAAAAAAAAAAAAATCGCTGAAAGTAATTGAATAGGTGAAGCAAATAGCGAATAATGCTCGCAATTACCAAAAGATGTGAGGTGTAAGGGATGATTAGAATTCTTTCCGAAAAATCACCTGCAAGATAACAAATTGCCGAAGTTAATGGATGTAGCAATAAGTATGAAATCGTATGTGGGTGTTAGATTTTGTTCGTCTCTCTCGCGCTGAGATAGTCAGAGTAAGATGTGGTTAATCCTCACGTTCTTAAGGGTGAAGGAGACATAGTGCAAGGCATTAAGTACTTATAGAGAGCCTAGCCTCCGAGATGATGGCGGTCTAGATGCTCAGATGGAATGAAAAAGAGATTGAAAAGAAGACGAGTAGAATCTGTCAGGCTATCAGGACAGAAATATGAGCCGGTGAAGAAAATGACTTCGAAAAAACGTGGGGGCTGATTCTCTTCTGAATGTGACTCTCGAACTTCTTGGATCCTATAGATTTGATATTTCTGTAGAATCACTAGTGAACGATCGCTCCGTTATGGGGGTATAGTTCCGAGGGAATTTCGACGAGAGACAAAAAGTAATAGTCGCACCTTAATATAAGTGTGGGTACGATAAGGCATAATAGGACAGGATAACCGTAGGAATTTTTGGAGAAGGGAATAGTTTATTAAGTGTAGTAGGGAAGAAATATATATATGCAGGTATTTTTGGTCGAAAGAATGGCGTTGAGAGGCGTTAGACTGATTGTGAATGAAACAACGGTGCGATTTTATGAAGTTTAGGTATAGAGTAGATAATATGTGTCGATTAAAATCTATTTACTATATGATAAAAAATGATTTAGAAAATGAGGTGAGAAGAAATATAAAATTGTATATTAGGTTTTTTGTGAATTTGACAAACTAGGCGTATTGAATATGATTAATAGGGAAGGCTTCTATGGCAAATGCTTAATGAATTTGTTGTTGGTTGGTTAAGGTTCTCTCAATGGAATCAAAGTATGTTTGACGATAGTGATAGTAAAAATAAAATTTGGGCAGTTGAAAGTATATTGGATTATTATTAATGCCTGACTGTAACACCCAATTGTTCTGAATCCATTAGATGTTTTAGCGGGTTTATTGGTGATGTTAGAATGATGGGAATGGAGAGAGTGGAGGGTGCCCTACTTATTTATTATGTGCCAATGATTTGATATATTTGCGATCTGAGATGAGATTTGAAGAATTGATTGTAAAGAGATTTGCAGGGTGTGTAAAAGGAGATGTTAGAAGGTAAAACGTAGATAAGGTAAGGCTATGGTTGTGAGCGAGGGGACCAGTCCTCGGTGTGAAGTTATGTAGATGGTGAGCAACTGGAAAAAATTTAGTTTAATATTAGATATATATGATTGTGAATTGAAAAGGGACCGAATTGAATATGAAGATTTTAAGGAATGTATGTAAATGACACGTAGGTGGCTGGATGCATTATAAACATTCGTTATGTGGTGTTAAGGGGAACTTAAAGTCTTGAGTGGCTAGGTCTTAACTAATGAGGGTAATTGTTTTTTTTATAATATATAAATAAATATTAGTTTGATATGATGTACTAAAATTTAATTTTTACAACAAAAACCAATAAATTACCTAATGTACCGTAATTAACGTAATTAATGTAGTCATAGACTAAAAGTAACGGAGTAACGAGTAACGGCGCTTCTTTACATATTCCTTTCATAAGAACGGCTTAATAAACGAATAATCGCCAATACTACTTTTCAGAGCCCCCGGAAGAAACGCATACACTCGGGAACTTCAACTCTACTGGAAAAGTAATCGATGGGGTCTCAGATGAACCCGCAACATATCAATAAATATATAAATAGTTATATCATACTTAACCAGATAAATAAACTACATAAGATATATACATTAAATACATATATTAATTATATATACCATAATATACTATATACTTATATATTATATATAAATTATATTTATAGAGATAATATATATATTAATACACTATAATATTTTCATAACATTATAGTTACGTCAATGGACCTTTTGTATTTTACTAGGGGGATTATTATATCTTTATATTAGGTAGCTATTATATATTCTAAACGATATTATTATTTATAGAAGTCTAGCATATATTTATTAATGGTATTTAGAAGTAATAATTAAGCATTTATGTCGACAAATACAGATATATAGCAAATATACAATGTACTCTTATGTAGTTTCACACTTTTATATATTTTCCCCGTCATAATCAAAAGATATTTCTGTTTTATATCAAATATATATATTAAATATTATAATTATATTTATATATTTCAAATGTAACAACTACTAAATCACTACAAACAATCGAAGAAATACACCTTTATTATTATTATATATATATTTTGGAGATATATACATCCTCACTTAATCAAGAAATATGAATTTTTGTGATATGAATAGATAATATTTATTTAATAATGAATGATCAAATAGTAGTCAATACAGATTTTAATGATCTAAATTAATTAGTAGAAAACTGTATACTATACTAGTTTCTATCTATTATTATGTTATTAATCTTATCGTTATGTCTAAAGCATACTTAGAAGTAAATTATATTATAATTATAATGATGAGTTCTATGAAACCTTATAACTATTTGTATAATATATATATATATATAAATATATATAATATATACTTATAATATATATATAATTTTTAAATATATTAATACAGGATATAATAATAACAGGAAGAAACTTATATATATACCAATAACTTATATTTATATAATATATATATATATTAATAATTATTAATATATATAAGATATATATACTTATTTATATATTAACTATATATATATATATAAACAAATAAAAATTAAGTTTTAATAATTAATAATAGATTTAATTATTATATATTCTTAAAATAATATAATAATTAAATAATAATATATATTATATATAATAATTTAATAAATAATTAATTAATAATATAATATTATAAATATAGTAATATAATAAAAATATATATAATAATAATTAATAATAATATATATACTATTAAATAATGATTTGTAATTATAAAATCTTACTTTATACACTATCTTTTCATGTTAATTCCATTTCATTATATTTTATTCCTCATAATAATAATGATTTTATATTATATTATTATATTTATTATTATTATATTTATTATTTTATAATTATTATCTTATTTATTAAATATTTTATTTTATTTATCTATTATTTGTTATTTATCCCAGGTTGACCAATGCTTTGTAAGAAATTTTGCATCAGTGATAGTAATTGCTAGGCTCTCGGTTTTTGTTGTTAATGCTGTTGTGCTGTCTACTACTGAAAGTACTACTACTAGAGTAGTAAAGTCAGTAGTAATGTAGTAGTAGATTAGTAAGTAGTAGTAAATTAGTAGTGAAAGTAAGATGAGTAATGTTCTTGGCATGATTCTTTTACAGCAGCTGAACGACTATTAAACAATTATTTTTGTGTTTTCATTCAACCTCGTCCATTAAAAAAATTAGATAGTACCCAGTAGTAGTAGTAGTAGTGTAGTAGTATTAGTACAGTAGTTCATTAGTAGTATACTTATATACGAGAGCTTCAAATTATTTAAGTGGTATTTTTCTCGATGATCTTGTCAAGCGAAGGAATTTATGTAAACAAATATTTTCACCGGATTCATTAAGATTTCTAAGTAAGTAGTTAGTAGTCACTAGTTACTAGCCATAAATAATGCTAGTAGTTCATGAGTGATTAGTGAGTAGTAGTTGTAGTAGTAAAAGCAGACCTCGATCTCAATAGCGCTCAACTCTCTATTCGGGTGTTGCTATTGGCCTGAATGATGATTAATGTAACGGAATTTTTTTGTTCAACAAACTCCTCTATGGCGTTAGTTTGAAATTGGAGGTGCGTTTGGTTCACAGAACTTTCACGGTCTCTTTAATTTTTCATTTAGAATATATCAACTCTCATCCAGACTCTTGAACAACAAAATAACTCGCGTCCTTCTTGTTTTCTATCTTCAATTTCCACAAACTTTAACTCCTGCGTATTTTATAAATTCATAATACGATACCGGATCATGCTCGATAGCCAGTGTGTTCTTAGTGTTATACATGCTGGTGCCTTTTCTTACTGCATGGCTATCTACATATCATTTAACTAACTATTGTTGCACAAAGCAACTTTATTTCATTGCGAAATTTCGCTCCTCATATCAGTAAACATATATTATATCAGTTATATTAATACTGATACTCTATAAATTCCCTATAATAATACTATATTATATAACTCTTATACTTATATATATCTCGAGTTCTTACCTACTATATATATGATATACCTTAGTATTAGGGTTTATACACTTATCAACACACTCTATATATGCTCATAATACATATTCTATTATATTATATATAATATTATATAATAGTCTCCCCTTAATATAAAATATATACTATACTAACCGTAATATTACTATATTACTATATTTGTTATTATGAACTTTTACCTATTAATGACTAAATATATATACCTAATATATTATTATTCTTATTATTTTTACAAACACTTAATCCCGCTTAAGCGGTGGTAGTGGTACGTGCCTTCCCTAATTCATACTCTTACCTCAATCTAGCGCCCCCACCCACTCTCCTCAATTCCATTCTTATTCTCCGCCTAACTACATTCCCTAACCTTTCTCTCATTTACCCTTCTTCACACCACACAACTCTCTTAATAAGTTCATTCCTCATTTATCAGATCTTTCACCACCTAGCACTCCCCTAAGTGTCTAACCTTCTCCTCACCCCATCCCTTTCTCTCTCAGTCATTTCCATTATATATCCATCCAATCCACCGTCTCTCTTGGATCTCCCCCTTCTCTCGCTTCCATATTCTCCTGCTCCCAAACTTACTGACCTAACAACCTCTCTTGTTCCTCCCTATTCTTTCCAAGATGTTCCAAAACCAGCCTTTAAACTTTCTCCTTCTTCCGCTACTTCTTCTCCCACGCAAACCCTTTCTATTCCTCATATCACAATCTATCCTTACCTATTACAAATCTCACACCATCATTCATACTACCTCTCTCTGGTTTTACTCCAAACACATACCCCCTATACAGCCTCTCCGCTCCCTTATTCATCTACAACCCAACTTTCCTAGAACTATCTTCCATGGACCTAGCATTCAATCCCCATGTTTCACACCCATATATAGTACCGCTGGGACACATATTTTTTCAAAATACTATATCTTAAGTATGTGATACATCCCCCCCCTCTTTTCCATAAATATCCCTCAGACCTCTCAATCTCCTACTCATCTCCATTTCCATACATCCGTTGATCATATCCTTCTCTCTCCATCACCTCCTTCCACCTTACCTATAACATGCCTCTCATCCCATTCTAAATTACTCTGAAAATACTCACATTCTACTTTCTTTACTTATAATATATACTACACCTCCTTAACTCTAATCTCTCAACTCCTCCATCCCCATCATCTGTTATCCTCCTCCTCCACACTATCACTTTACTTTTACCTGGATTTTATTCTATATTAGGACCCTTTTTTAGTCCTAACATCACTTCTCTAAAATCATCCTTCTTCCACAAATACTATCAGCCCTTCTGAATTCTATCTCGGCTATCTCATAAGGCAGTATCTTACCTCAGTCAATAATATAAGTATATCATGTATCATCATTCCCTCTTTCACCCTCTATAATTCTACCTAATCATATCCCCCCTCTCCCCTTCATAGTACCTCTAAATCATATTATCCTTCTGCAGTACTAACTCTCCATAAATAAATGTAAATAGTCACACTCTATATATAGTGGTAACATTATATCACATATCCTCATTAGTATCTCAACCCTCTCTCTATCCCAAAAATATCTTATATATTATAATATATATATATATAATGTTTTTTTGGTTTATTTTTCCTTCTCTTATTCTCTCCCCTTCTTTTTTTTTTTTGTTCTCTTTTCTTTTAACATGACATTCTGCTATTCCTATAAAGGCCCTATAGACTAACCTATTATAGCTCCTGTTAATTTACTTCTTACTTTCCTCTCTACCTCTCCCTCCAGCACCCTCTCCTCCACTACTCTCCCTCTCTCTCCTATCATATACATATGCTTTCTTCACGCTCTATAAAAACACCCATACATCTTTGCCCTTGTCCATATGCGATAGAATAATCTTTCGTCCATTCATACCTCATTCATTGTACATACTGATCCACATCCCTCCCTCTAGGCCACCCCTCCAATCCCTCCTTGTTCTTCCCCCCTCCTCTCTCCTCTAAAAAAACCCGCTATATGCCAAAGGATCAGTTTTTGACTCCGTTCAAATTCTCTTGACATCATTCCCTCCTCTCCTCAAGGAATAAAAGATATTCTCCTACCCGATACACATATACCGGCCTACTACACTCAAGAGACCAAAGACAACGTTTGTATGCCTCATATCAGATATATCCAATCTACACTCTTGCCATCATTAATATAAAGCTCTCCTCTTCTCCAATCCTTTATTACTAGTTTAGGATACCTCTGCACTTATTAAATATACAACATATCCTACAACAGAATGATTTCTCTCTTTGTAGGAACCTTCTTACGCCCCTCCTACCATCACAAAATGTCATTTAGTCTAACCATTGGACCAACATAACCTGGTCTCTAATATAAAATTAAAAGTTATTGTTATAGTTACCAATTATGTTCTTCATATAATATAAAATATTCAGTTGCAATTTTACGAGAAGGCAATGGATTTTTTTTTTTTAAGGCGGAGAAAAATCAATTCATGGTGGGTAGCACTTTCCTTTTTTTTTCCTTTTTTTTTTGTTTTAACGTCTCTTACGTTAAAAGTGTTTCTTGCACTATGAAAATATTGCATAATTATATATCCATAATACATCCCTTCTTTGTTTCCTACTTTTCTCTTTACCCCCATTCCATCATCGTTATTGATAATATATCACATTCGTTGATAGAAATTTTTTCAATTTTTGTTCATTCTAAATTGCTCATAAACGCTTGCAATAGTCTAACCATTTTTTCGCCTCACCCATAAATTTCTGTCTTGCCCTCCTATATCACACAGTTCCCCTTTACCTCCGTGTCTTCAATTTCTATACCGCCCTCTCCTACCTGAATACCCTTTTTCCCATCTTCTCTATCTGTTTTATAGTATTACAGCTTTCCATTAACATGCAAACATCTATTTGGTTACATCTCATTACCATTCTCATAATATATTCATTTTGTCACGTAATTCAAAGTAAATTAGTAATCATTCATTATTTGATTTTTTGTTCGCCCTCTCCACTGGTAACCTGCGTTTGTCTTCCTAAAACTCTCTCATCACACATTCCTTATTTTTCATTCTCCTCCCAGCCTTTTCCCGTTACTCTCGTTATTCGCTCCCAAACGCATTTTTCCACCAGTACAAATCACTACTTTATTTCTTTTATATAATATCACCAGCTCTCTCTCACTGACTGCGATCTTCACTCCATCCATGTTCACTTCCATGTTCCAAGTCTAGCATATGCATCCTTCACCTTTTTTTTTACTTTCCATACATACCACCACAGGCGTATAAAAATTTGTCTCTTTAAATTCTCAATAAACATCCCTCCTCTTACCCCTTCTCCTATTTCAACGTCCCAATGCTTCTCGATCCCATCGACCTATCTCCCATAGCCCCTCTTAATAACTCCCTACTGTACACCTTTTCCTGCATCTCGGTTTATACCAACCCTCTATATAGACTTCGGATTCTCGCACTCTTTTTTCTCAGCCATCTTGTCGCGCTACGCAGATACCTCTCTCGCGGACACTTACCGCGATAAATATATTAGTAGCAACCACCAAATTTTGGAGTCAAGGAGAATACCCCCGTTACCTGGGCCCCTGTGCTAATACATTTTCTAACTCCTTAGTAATCTGCGCAGCCTTTTCCCTTTCTGCTGTTTATCACACATAATTCCAGAATCATCGCCCTTCCCCTCCGCTATATCATCATATCTGCCTCCAGTGTTTTATATATTCTCTCGATGATTTTTTTCTCACATTTTTGCTTGTCTGATACCAATAAGTATTCCCCAATACTTTAATCCTAATTCTTGCTATCAACACACCAATTCTAACAGACTTCTCCTTATCATTCCTGTTTCCGATATTCCCAATGTGATCCTTACTAACTTGATACCCTCATCTTCTCTTTCCCAGCTCACTGCATTCAAATGCTCCTATAATACGACCAAATTTTTTTATCCTTACAACCCATGAATAATGCGCCAAAATATTGTATTGAACAATCCTCGATACAATTTTCCACGCCTATTCTTCATTCCAATTACTGGTGCATACGCGACCAGATATGAAAAATATCTCCACATTTCCACCCACCACATTTCATTTGACCCACATTATTCTCCGAACGTGATAGCATACTCTTGAAAATTTTTCCTTTATCCCATCTAACTCTCTTGTCCTCTCGATAACTATTCCTACCCCTGATTACCTGTCGCCCTCCATTCATTACATCTCGTTCACTCGAAATCATACCCTATAATAATTTTCCAAAGTCCATGCTCCTCTCTATCCTTTTCAGGACATTTGTATATCCTGTCAACCCTAGGGCACATCCACCTTTATTTTTCGTCTCGAACATTAATCCATCAACGTCATTGGATTTTTCGATCTGCTTTGAATTAAAAACCAAGGTTTTATTTCACATAACAATCCCTTACGTGAAATCTTCCTCGTCGTCCCCAATCCTAGTCAAAAAACTTTTTACTCCCCCTTATCTCGTCTATATATTCCCTGGAGCCTTCACGATACTTATTCACCATCTTTCTACTTTTCTCTACTTAATTTTTATTCTCCATTATCATAATGATGTGTGGCTTGTCATCGTCTTAACCGGAATCCTCCACCTACAATACCTTTGAGGTGCATTCCCAATAATTCCACATAGCTTATCCAGAGCCCCGCATATCAATACACCACACCCTGAAAAATTACCCTCCAAATTTCTTTAACTATTCTACATTACGCTTAATTCACAAAATCAATATATTAGAATACTTTATTATATTAACTCATAACTTCTGTCACTAAATATTGTTACAATATTACACTAAATTACTGAATGTTTACTCTCTTCCCCATACTATTTCGAAGACACTCCTTCTTCATTCTCAGCTCCTCACACGTTGAATTCTTCAGTTCATAGAGTAGTAATTCTCTAATTAGGTTCCTTAGAGGTTTATCATACCCTTCGGTCTTGAGTACTCTCTAGATTCTTGCTTTTTTTTCATAACACTAATTAAGAGTTGCACTTGAACCTGAGGTGATCTTTTTCACGTTAAGCAGATGTAGAAGCCTACAAAGTAATGCACTTTATTCTTCTCTCGCAATGGTATCACTGGTTAGCGAGCACCTATTGTTCTAGTGTTTATTCCTCGCAAATAGTCTTCCGTTCTCATTAAATTACTAAAGATTGCCAGATCCCTCTGTGTAGTCACTTGAATATATTAATTCAAATTCTTCTAAGTAATGATACTATCATGGTCAAAGAACTCAATCAAAAATCTATGAAGGCCGAATATAAAGTCACATTATGACTAGGTATATATATGCACTTCACCAAATTTCTATTTAGAGTTATTCTCGAATTCAATTGAAATAATTAATTATTATAATAGTATTTCATTTTTTCTTACTCATTTAATCTCTTTTAATCCTTATTTTCTCTCCTATTTTCTTCACTTTGGAAACTCTTCTATATTAGTAAAGCTATGGAGATTCTTATGTAGTATGGCTTTTAATTTTTCATAAATATTATCTATATATTTTCTTATACAACTTATCGCGAATACTTATACCCACGAATGAATTTCTCATTATCTCTATCGTTCTGTTCATATAACACGTCTTTAATCCTAACAGGTATTCAGATTAATTAATTATATATAATATATATTACTTTATGTAAATAATTATACTTTAATAATATAATTAACTATTAACATTTCTCAATTTATGATGTTCCTCCTACTATTATTAAATCATTATTTTCACATAATTATATTAATATTATTCATATATATAATATATATATACAAATTAATATTATTTAAATAGCTCTCATATTGGATATTTAAAGATATACGGTATACACTTATAATACGTATTATATATATTTATAATATAGTTAATAATATCTATTGATTTATATTATTTAATATATAATAATAGTATAAATATATACTTAAGTATTATTTTTAGTAGTATAGTTAAATTATCAGTATAAATGAATAATATATTATTTGTATCATATATCAACGTATATAAGTTTATCAAGTTTATGCTGAATAATATTTGTAATTTATAGTCACTTTAATTTAATTTTACATATTTATATAATACTCATGCAAATATATATATATTTGATATAATATGTATAAGCTAGTATAATATATATATAAGATATTATATATATATTAGTCTATATTAATAAATAAATATATATCCAATAATAATATCAATATAATGTGTTACTTCATCTACTATGTGAAGAACCTACCAATCCAATATTTACTCAAATATCTTATCAATAATTATTTTGTTAATATCTACAGGATCCATCGGGAAAGATCATATTTTAGATCATTACTCATGAAATATATTTTGGTATTTTATTGTGAAAACCATATTAATAAAATGTAAAGTATATAATAATTTTTTTATATAGTTAGTTTAATATTATATATGAATATAATTTTACTATACGGTGGCTATATGTTATAATGAATGTTGTATATATTAATTATAGATATATAAAATGTTATTTTTTATTAAAACTTAAATAGTTATATAATTTAAGAATAAATTAAAAAACAATTGTTAGGGCAGAATAAATGATTTGACTTACTGTTTCATATCAGTATAATGTATAGCATAAATATAGTTTGAGTCAAATTATAATATGGATATAATACTATTTTTGAATTTTATAGGTGAGTGTAATAGTCTGTATCTCGATAAGAAATCCTACATCGAGCGGTACGGATAGGCGAACGGACATACACTCGTATGGAAGTCCTGTATAAGAATTTAGGATTAGTTCGAAAGTGCGAAAATGTAAAAAAAATTAATGTAAAAAGGAACAATTAACAGAAAAATAGATTAAAGTGATATCGGCTCTCAAATCAAAAATAAGAAGTTAGAAAATCTATTTAGGCGTACTTCTCTCACTTGCATAGATGTTCTTACTCGACTAAAAATATGTCATAGAACGATTGTCTCATTAAATTTGTTGTGTATAATTTTGTTACACTAATGTTACCGCCTCAGAAGGGTATAAACTTGTCTACGGCAGCCGGATATTCGGATATCGTGGTCTCTCTCTCTCGGCTTCCGGGGAACTAACGGAAGAGGGGTGGTCAGGAACTAGTTCCCACTCCGGGGGAAGAGGGTCTTCGGAGCTCCGACTCCTCTTAGGTCATAGTGTGGTCGTCGACAGTGGTTCACATACCGCCAAACGAAAACAATTATATTAATTAGAAGCAAATGATCTTACGGGGTTCAGGTTTGGATAAAATACGGGATAAATGTTGAGTTTTCAGATTTGACTTATAGCATCTCAAAGGGACAAGGTAATTATAATAGTAATAGAACATTGGGGATATAATAGATAAAGGAAGATCATAAGCCATCAGTCGGAAGTAATAAATGACAATTACCCTATCATTAAACCGGGGCAATCTATAACATGTATACGTACTGTCGAGTAGATCCTATATAAAAATATAGACGTAGTATCAGTCATAACCTAATACCTTAATCATATACCTACCATAGATATATAATATTAAAAATAGTATTTCAGACAAAACTAATTATAATACTGCACCAAATATTATATCTTTAGTTACACTTTATTTTTCTATTCTTATATATTAGATTTATATACAATATATACCTCTAGCCATTAAGTCACTGACTATATATATTTGTTTAAATAGTAACAGTTCCCGTCAGTGTCATAACGGCTGGTATAATATAGAGTTGGATTAATATGAAAAAGTAGGCAATTAATATATATAAAATACTAAATAGTATAATATAAGAAAATAATATAGAAATAGGAGGATATTTGAAGTTAAGTAGATACTAGTTTATATTCGTTATTAGTGACATTAAAATCAAAACTAATAATAAGATTTTATTCGCAATGTTTGTATTTACATCAGGTATATAAAAATACGCATAGTACCTAAAATGATCATGGCTCAGCCCGCGCGTAATAAACTTAGTATCTCATCTGTGTGTATAAGACTAGTAGTAACTTGACAATACATGTCCCCAGACTCCCACCCCTAGAATAACCAATGAGCATTTTTTTCTTTTTGACCATTTTCAAACTAACATCCGTATGAAATATATATACAAGAGATATCCAAAATCAGTGGTGTATCACATATTTCACAACTGATACTTTTATTCCCGTTATATTAATAAAGCCGGGACCACCCTATACTCTAGAAAATTTTAGATCCCGCTCCCGCCCCACCCCACCCCACCCCCCCCCCACCCGCGCCACCCCCCCCCCCCCTACTAATACTTTTCATATGATCGTCGTCACAATGTGTACTTTACCTTTCTCTGTCTCATGCTATTGTAGTTTTATGAAGATATTATGAAGATTGTGGCCTCTTCTAATGCTGGGGCTTGTAGTATAGTGCAAATCGATTAAAAATTATAGCTACCATAGTGAGTATATATATAGTATTACTCCAACGATTCCTCCGTTATGATGAGATATGACAGATTATCATCTCTGGACCGGTCACTGTATATTACGCTATTTGAAGGCCCCCTCCGCTCTTCCGTAATATACCGTAATCTACCGGATATATTCCTACCCGCCCTATCCTACTTATACGTGAGTATAGGATATGAGAAAAATATATAATAGTATACCCCCCTCACTTGATGTTCCCCGTATTACTAGTGTCTCATGAGCCGCCTCTTAGATCCTGATTAGACGCATGTGCTAATACTTGTACTCTTTAAAAAACATTAAATGTTACCTACAGTAATAAAAGGAAAAGTACTATATTTTTTTCAGTGACTGATATCATGCCGTGTCAAGATAAATACGATCTAGCCGTGATAAACTGAGTTTATACCTTGTGAAATGTCATAAAATGAGTTGACTATAATAACAATTTAAAGTGTCACTCTTGTGTAATTCGTGCTTTATTATAGCTATCTAATAGATACATAGGATATCTTTGTAACGATTAGATCTTACTATAAAATAAGGTCCGCTGTACATCAAACTATGTCATCAAATTATAACTAATAATAAATTATAATAAATTATGTAAAACGTGGAAAAAAATGCAGCATCCATTTCTATAAAAAAACAAAATCTGGCGTCTCGCTCTCTACCAAACTTTGATTCAAGTACTTCCTCTTTAATTAATTTATGCAGAGAGCTTCATAGTTATATTATTTGGAGTAATTCGGATGATTGACGTTGTCTAACATGTTTTTTTTTTAGTAATAGAAGAGATTAGTAATGATGTGTACTCGGTATAATCAATTCAAGATGGGTGATTATCTAAATTTAAAAAAATACTATTAACATGATCTTAAGTATTATAGGTGATTCAAATTTTCTTTCTAAACCATAAATCTATCAACCTTATTATAGCATAATATAATAATATATATTAATTATAACTATAGATATTATTATCTTATATTAACTATTAATACTAATTAAAATTACTGTTAATACTAATAAATATCTACTATTACATATCACTCATATATAAAATAAATATATATTACTACGGCACACTGGGGGCTCGAGCGACGGGAACATAGTGGGGTAACAGAGAGGGATGTTTTCACATTATACATGATCTATAATGGGGAGAGAGGTGGAGGAACCCTCCGCGACACCCAAATAGAATGCCAAAGAGAAGCAGGGAGAGTACCTTGGCAGGTATACCACCTCCCCGGAGGGGAGGGGATTAAATACTACTGACCCCGGTACGTTTGCCACGGTAAAAGGGGCGTACGATGACCCACGACTCCTGCCATCGGGGCAGTCTACCCTTGGTGTGTGGGTGCGTCTGCTGCCTTTCCTGACGGCAACCTCTCCCTTTCATGCTTCAGCTTTTTTACGGCAGAATTAATAGCTTTAAAGATCGCCCTCTTATATGACTCTTTAACAGACCACTCTGTCATTTATTCAGATTCACACCCAACACCCTTCAGGCTCTTAAGCTCCCCTACTTTACTAAAAACGAGAGTATCGGCTGGGTATAACAATTCTTCGACTGCTTCCACTCTCGTAAGAAACAATCATACTATGTTGGACGACCCCCCCTCTCCACGTGCACCGGAGTGAACTGCGCAGACGAAGTCGCTGATAGAGAGGCCAGAATGGCTGCCCTCCTCTTTCCATAGCTTTTCTAGGTACTTCCCGGGGTGCTTCATTCGAAGAGGTCACCCCCATCAACTGATCTACTTTATCCTTCCTGCTCTCGCTACAAGGTTCTCCGGTCCTCGAACTGGTCGAGGAGTCGGCTGGGGCGAGTGATAAGCGTGTGGTGAAAAAAATTAGACATTTTGCGGTCGCCATACCCACAACTCTGTTCACCAATATCTTCATTGACTGTCTTCAATTGGATCTCATTCGCATCGTCATTTCCCTAGCTTTATGGACGATAACACATTCTAAAAGGTTGATATTTCCCATCTGTCTGAATCCTGTAACTTTAATAGTAACAGTCTGTTTTCTTCTTACCTTCAGAACTCGAACCTATTATTTGCCCAGATTATATAACTTTCGTGTAATTGTAATATAAGGACATTCTTTCAGGTTCTTTTTTGACCTGAAGTGATTCATTCTTGATCTAAGATATCTTTTTGTGACCACTTTAAACCTAGCGTGATGAGCCGAGGAATTCAAACCCATACTCTGCAGCGTTAGTATTCAACCCAAGGGCAGACTTTCCCTCTCCTCGTGCCACGCCAAGTGGAGCCTCAACGGTCACCTACAGAATAAAAGCTCAAAATATCCTATCGGGTTTTTGTTAAAGAAATTATTATTTTTTTTAATAAACTCCCAAATAAATATAATAATAGTACTTACATTATCAACTTTTTAAGTTGATTTTCCTGGTAGACTTTCATCTATTTTTTTTGAGCAATGATACCAGATATAGCCTATTGCAACATAAATAAAAGCTATTTACGGTGTAGATGGTTGGCCCATGGCAGACAAGGCGAACGAGATGAGTGCAGAGCCTATAAGTACGGGAAGTTCGTGAATGGCCAGGAAGGTTTTGGTGCCAACTTAAATCGCTCTGGTGAATGGTAACGGAGACGTAACGGTCTGCAGTGCCGGCTGATGAGAGTCCTTACCATCGAGGGGTATGTTGTTATCTTGTTAATTGTCATGGGTAGTGAGAACTATGGTCAAGTGGATAGAAAATAATAGATCTGACACCCGTATCACAGTGAATTGTATCAGATAGAGAAAGTTCATCCTGAAATGGTTATGCTAGGTATGATACAGTGTTTAATAAAATGAGGAAGTGAAACGTATGGAGAGAGCTCTGGTGTTTTAAATAAAGGGAGATAATAATAATGAGGAATGATAGACTCTTTGACAATCGTGAATGGAAAACATAACACGAATAGGCCAAAATGAATAGGGCTAAGTCCGGCCCTTGGTTAAGGGCGATGTATACTGGAGCCGTCGCAGTGCTCTGGGGGAAACCGACCCGGTCTGAGGGACCGAAGAGAGAACAGGTTGGATTGAGATCGGGTGAACGAATGTCTTGAAGGAGAGGAGAACACCTGTGCCAGCTTTGGCAGAAGGCGAGAAACCAAGTAAAAGGTCCAGGACTAGTGAGGAATGGCGCGGTCTCTGTATGGGGGGCACCGGGTTGGTCCCACTGGGGCCCAGAGCGGGCATGAGACGCCTTAACATTGCCGACATCCTCCACCCATACCCAGTGAGCGGTCGGCGTCGCGGTCCCATGAAGCTTTTAGGGAATGATTATTCCTGTCATGTGACGAGCTTTCACATAATAATTGTACAGAGGGGGCGGGTCAGGGCATGGGCTGTCTTGTTCAGACATTGTCATACTTTCTCCCTCACCTGCCTTTTCATTTCCGAGCTCGGTAGCGCTCCTTCACGCATCACAACTCTTGAGGCCAGAACAATGAGGTATGGTGAAGAAAGAAAAGATATAATAATATTGAATACTATATATATATCACTATATAATATATCTACTGATATATTATATATATATAATTACTATATAGTATATACATATATTGGTAATATATATACTATATATATATATAATATAAAATAATACTGAATATATATATTAATATACTATATATATATACTATAAAAGACGTAAGTGATAATAACCATGTCAGGTTTTTTTGTGCGTCCCCTGCGTGTTAATCCGTGCGGAACTGTTAAGCCAAGCCAACCTAGCCACTAGTATGTAACCTTAGCTCACATACGAGAAATATTTTAGAAGTCTTATCTTCGGCTCCTATCCCTTCATTTTTTCGAATTAATTCACTATATCTTCAACTTTCTTCTTAAGTTTCCATCTGATCCTATCTTTCTTTTCTTTTATTTTTTCTTCCCAGCAGTGAGTGACAAAATTTGCTGGCACACCTTATCCGTCACCCCTTGGCACCAAACGCGGTTGAGAGGAGTCGGTCACAACTCCGACTCCGACATCGCACCTCTCGAAAACCATATACCCGCACTGCCGAACCTCACCCTCCTCTGAAAAAGTTATAACCCATACCCCCTATTAACTCATACTATACCTACTATAGTACTATATATACTCCTACATATATCATATACTAGAATGATATAATATAATATAATACTATATATACTATATATATATAGTACCTATATACTATATTATAAGGTAATCGTACTCTCCCTCTATATATACTATATACTATATGACATATAATATAATATATATATATATATATAGTATACATATAATATCTATATATCTTTTCTTTCTTCATCTTCCTTCATCCCAAGGTAATGGGAATACAGGTGCCGAACGAGCATCCCGGAAAAAAAGCCAGTTAGAAAAGACATGACAAATAAGTCGAACAGAAAGCCCAGCCTTACCTGCCCCTCTGTACAGTACCCATAGCATTAGTGAGAACTCATCGCCAGTCAGAAAACACCTAAAGGCTTCCATGGAAGACAGCGATAGACCGCGTCACTATAAGGTAGCTCGTTTAATGTAAGGGGCTCATCCACTGGGCCAGGTGGGCCACAACCATTACCCCCTCACTCTCCCCCGCCCCTTGCAACTCACTGCTTTACACTTTCTTGCCCTACCACACTTCACAATTTTCTCTCCCTCTCAAACCATTCGTTTACCTCAACTCAAGTCCCCTCTTCTCTTCGGCATCTCCCAGCCGGTCGGTTCCACAACACAGCTCGCCACTATACATACCGCTTAAACAAACCGGCTACTCCATTGCATCTGCCCTGTGACCAAACCATCATCAACATACTCTTCATTATTCTCTTCATTACCCCCTTTGCTATCACACCACACCACTCTCAATTAAGTTCCACTCTCATTCTCTCACACCTGCCACACCCAGTAAGATGTCCATCTGAACACATTGAACTTTAGATCTTACTTCTTATTCCAGCCATAGTCTCACTACTATACAATAACACAGGGTAACAACATACCCCTCGTGTAAAGAACCTAAGCACATCAAGACTTAGCCCTTCTACATGTCACCACACATTTAATGCACCAGCCACCTCCTTGCCCATACATAACTCTCTGCCCTTTATACACTCATGCGATTCGTCCGTTCCGCTTCTCATCCAACATAATACCTAAATATTGTAAACCAGAACACTTGTTCAGCTAAGCATCACCATCTAACATAAACTTCACACTGAAGGAGTGTCCTCACTCACCACCATAACCTTGACCCTTACTCTTATCCACGTTACCTTTCAAGCCCCTCCTTTTTTACACACAACCCTGCCAAATCTCTCTACCAAATCCCTCTCCAACTTTCTTCAGATTCGCCACACAAGAACCAAATCATCCGCTATACTACTGTAGGGCACCCTCCACTCATTTCCACTTCTCCACCCATTATCTAACAACCATTTCCTGCACATTCCCCACTCGAATTCTTTTCATAACCCCACCATATTACAAATTGGAAATAACCAAGGAGACTATAACACAACCCCTTCTGTCTTACTCCGCTATTTCAATCTAAACCAAGTCACCGTTGGACACCATTATTTCTTCACACGACGGCCACATACTCGATACATACCTTTGATTTCCATCAGAAAAGCCTACCAACCAACCACCCATCTGATCACTAACACCTGCCATAAACCTTCCCCATTAACTCTATCATACGCCTTTTCCCTGTTGGTATACACTATGCTTAAATACAATTTATTGCTTCTTCGTGCGCGTGCGAGTTCCAATCATTTGTTTCCTCTCAAACGATCTCTCGATCACACATCTCTACCAGCTCCTAACGCACCTTGTTCTTCAAAAAATCAGTCCATTCAGTCACTCGACGCACCTTTCGACCAAGAATACCAGCATAATATCTTCCCTACAATAAGACTCAAATAAACTTAGTCCCCTATAATTTCTACAGTTCCCCTGTCTCCCTTACGTTATATAAGGGTACTATTACCGCCTCTCCTCCAAACCCCTTGGAACTATACCCTCTATAAACGACATAATTATTACACAATTTCCACATCCAACTCAATCACCGATCTCCTCCTGCCGCGTTCTTGATTCAATTTCACCAGTAATTTTCAATCTATACCCTGCAGATTTACCATATACTCTAATACTACTACTATATTATATACTACTATATGCTACAGCGCCGACCGAGAAATACTATATATGATACTATACTACTATATGATATATATATACTATATTTATATATATATATATATATATATGATAGTCTATACGTATATATATATATATATATATATATAGTTATCATATATATAGTATATATTGGAAGGGGGTAAAGTGGTTGTCTTTGAGAAACTACCTTCAATAGAGGGAGTGTTTGATGTTGACAGAAATGCACGCGTCTCACGCACTGTAAGTGGCCCGTTTCCCTTCCCGGAGCGCTGGCTTAGTTTCGTCATGGCTAGCAGGGCCTCCTGCCACAGACGCCACAGAAATGCCCCCCAGCTGCAATGCCGCTGAGCACACTCCGCTCTCGGACCTGGAGAGAAGACGGTCGCGTGTGTAGACGAAGTAGTGCCAGGCTGAGAGACAGTGTGCACCACCAACTTTAAGGTCACTGAGAAGGCTTTTCGACCAACTCTGTACTCTTATCGTGCATTTAGTCCTTTACATGCAAAAGTGAAGGAAGCGCGGACACAGGCATGGACCGACACAGAGTAGGCCCCAGGTAGTAGAACACTTGATTTGCATTGGTTGCTGCCTTGATGTTTCGCCTCAGTGCCACTCCACTGGCACTGTCACTCCCCGGGTCACCATCTCTCTGAAGGGCGGCTCAAGATGAGTTGTCTTGAGAACACCCTTCAATAGAGGAATATTTTGATTGTTGACAGACAAGTTTGAAGCGTTGTCACGAAAGTGGCGTTTCTTCCCGGAGGATGCTTAGGTGTCGGATCCCAGTGGGGCTAGCAGCCTCCTGCCCCAGCCGCCACAATATATATGTTGTTACCTGTGTTCATTTATAGTAGTGAGACTATTGGTCGTGGAATAAGAGGTGATAGATCTTTTAACAGGAACAAATGTGTTCGATGGACAGCATCTTAGGCGACGTTTAGCGTGTCTCCAACGTCATTTAGACGAGTTGTGTGGTGTGAAGGAAGGGTAAATGGGAAAATCAATTAAGGTCCGTTGAAATGGTTTGGTCTCTGTGGAAAGGATCTGGATGATAGTTGGTTGGTTAAGGCCCAGTGGTCTCCAAATGTGCTGGCGCGAATCGAGCCGGCTGGGAGAGACCGAGGAAAAGTGAGAGTGACGTCCAGGTAACATGCCTGAAGAAAGGGATTGTGATTTTAGCAGAGGCGAAAGAAAGGGATAATAGGAGTAAATGACAAGTGGTTTTCTGAAGGGGTATGATTGTGGCCCACCTGGGATAAGCCATGAACCTTACTTTGGCAGAGATGCCATAGTGAGGGTCTAGGGTGGATTTTCTGACTGCGACGAGTTTTCACTAAAAGGTATAAAGGGGCCGGTAAGGGCTGGAGCTTTCTTTTCGGACGTGTCGTCTAATATCTTTCTACTACTTCTAGTTTCCATTGCAGGCTACGCACCTGACCCCAGTCTTGGGGAGAGAAGTGGGTGTCCGATATAGTAACGATACTATATATATATATAATATACTAATATTTTAAAACAAATCAGTAACCCCACACAACGAACAGCGGTCAATCCACACCACACTCCGCCACCCTCACCACCCATATATATATATATATATATAGAGGTATATATATATATATATTATATATATATATATTATAATCATATATATACCTATACTTCGGCCCCTGGCCCACCTTAATTGGAAGGCCACACTGCTTCCAGGGAAGCCGGCCGCCCGCCACCGGGCGGTTCCAGCAAGGATCGAGGAGACAAGAGATTATATATATATAATTATACTATATATATATATATTATATATATAATATATATAGATTATATATATTATACTATATATACTATATATAATATATATCTATAACTTGTATATATATATATATTATATATATATATAGTATATATATATATTATTAGTATATATATACTACTATAATTAATAATATATATATATATATATTATATATATATAATATATACATACTATTATATAATATATATATTATATATTACTACTCACATATACTATAGATATAGTAATAATATATATATATATTAAGGATATATATATATATATATATATATACTATATATCGTATATACCTACTCCTATAGTTATTATATACTATATATCTATATATTACGTATATAGCTATATATATAACTATAATAATATACTAATACTACTAATATAACTATAAGTTATTTGCTATAGAATAGCCAACCTAAGATAACACAAGAGATATATCATCAGTATATCTCACTATATAGTATACATATACAGTATATACGAACATACGTGATAGTAACTAATTAGTAAGTAAATAAATAATAATATAAATATATGGAATACGTAGATATAATATATATATATATAAACTAATATATTAGTAATTATATATATTATATTACTATCAATAAAAGGCAGAGGCCAATAGTTGCTTCCGTCTCTGAGCCCCAATTTCTCACCCCCCTCTCAAAAGATGGACAGAAAAATCTTAATTTCAGCCAATTTTTGATAGGGAAAAAGCAAGCCGCAGCTTTTTCTGATCTCTGAAACATCGTTTCCGAATGTTTTTCTGTGTTCTGAAGTCATTCTTTCAGAATTGTTGTTGATTTTTTCAGACAGCACTATGTCTTCTGACATTGTACTCCTTTCCAACTTCAACCTTACCCAACTTTTTTTTTTCGAACGAAATAACTTTCAAACTTGAAATATGCATAGACTGGGTCCATTACCTACAAAATGTACAAAATAGTGTTATTGATTTTTAACTTTAAACCTCTCATAAACAACATCTCTAAAACACATATTAACAATTCTGAAGATTTTGTACAATTGTTCTTGCGAACCAAATTGCTCTCCAAAAAAAAACATATTTTTCGGAACAATTTTACGAAAAATTCTTTTGAGCATACGAAAAAAATTATCTAAGTAAAGAGATGCATCCTGCGCCCGACTATATAAGCTCTGAAAATTTGATGTTGAAAAAAATTAAGTAATAATATAATATACTTATAAGAATACTATATATATACTCTATAATATATATATATCAATTATAGTAGTATACTTAATATATATATACGCTATATATAATAATATATAATATATAATATATATATATATACCTATATATATATATAAGTATGCATTACATATATACGGTATATATAGTATAATATATATATATATATATATAATATATATATATATATATATATAGAGTAATTATACTAACTATTACTATATATCACCTAGTTAATATTATATAATATAGTATATATAGTATCTCTCTCTCTGTAATAATACTATAGTATTATATAAATATATATATTTAATATATATATATATATATATAATATATATATATTAATATATTTAATATATATAATATATTTATTGATATATATTATAATATATATATATATACTCTATATATATTAATCAAGTTTATATATATATATATATATAATTATTATATATTAAGTATTAAATATAGTATATATATATATATATATATATATATATTATTATATTATATATAGATTCAATAATATAAATTGTATCATACATGGATGTCTATATACTAATGTTATTGCGAATTTAAGTATAATAGTTTCTATAAATATACTATATATATATATATATTAATTTATATATATATATAATAGTATATATAATATTATATGATATATATATATATATAATATATATATATAATATTATAATGGCCCATGGGCGAAAAGAAATGACCTGTTGGCCATCGTTTTGCCCTGACTTGTGTAACCAAGTCTCCTCTCTTTTAAGTGAGCACGTCTTTACGAAATATCTCGGACTAATTTATTTTTCAAAAACAGTCTAGCGGTCTAGCCCCAAAATACGACAACTCAGCCTCTCAAGTCAGGAAGACTCGACAGCCAATCGGTTCACTATATATCAAAAATCATTTAAACATTTTCCGAATCTCCACTCGTCGTCGATCTTTTTAAAAGACCGATATATAGAACAGTTTCTGAAAGGATCGGTTCTAAAAGGGTAGTTTGTTGATTAACAACCCACCTCTAAGGAGTAGGGATTTTTGTCTCATCAAATAACTTTCACTAATCCTCTCATTTCTCATTCTAATCAGCGATCGGATAACTGTTGTATAGCATTGTATTCTGTCACTTTTATGATAAACACGCTGTTATACATGTCAGTAACGTTATATTAGAGAAATTTTGCTAATGTCTTCCTCAATTTCATAACCTATTAATGAATTTAACCGTACAAACTACTGCACCAAAGTCTTTACTTTAAAAAAAAATAACGAACTTTAGATTTAATCTTTAGTGCCAAAAAATTTAAAACTAAACATATGACTTTTCTTATACTCTTTCACTCTATATTTAATATAAAAAAAATCAAAACTACATTGCAAGAATGTCTTTAATTTTCTTTAATTTAATAGGAAATTAAAGGAAAAAATTTCAGCCAAACAGCTTATTCTAAAATAATTTAAGGAGGGTTATTTTTCTCGAAAACGGAAAAGGAAAAAACAAAGAAAGTCTTCGGTATCGAAACTCAATTTGTAATCAATAGAATATTGATGGGACAAAATTTTAATTTTATTCTCTCCCTTACAACTTTTGGTTCACTCTTTTCTACTATTTTTATTATTTTTATTTTTTCACTGGTAAACTTTCTCCCTTTATTTCTATTTTTAGTTCATCTATTTAATGAAATTTGTCCCTCTTAAAAAATAAAAAATAGACTATCAATTAATGGTTATAATGAAACTCCCAAGATATGTAAGCTTTACTATCTTACAAAAAAAAGATTTTCTTCTTATAGGAAATGACAAGATACCCTCTGAGTGCGCTTACAACACTGTATTACCATTTAAAAAACCGAACTTATACAATAACATTTACTTCAAGTAGCTTAAATAAATCTATATTAAAATTCTCTTAATAATTTAAAGAAATTTCATTTAATAATAAGAATTTATAAGTATAATAATCAAGGGAGATTTTTACAGTAGTCGTCTTCATTGTAATTGGTCATGGAGGCAGAAGCTATGGATCAGTATAAATAGATAAAAGAAAGAAAGTGAGAATGAGAAAGAAAGAAAGAGTAGATAGACATAGTAGAAGAATTTTAGTAGAAACTTAAATAGAAGTTAACCTCGAATAGACCCGAGACATGAGGAAAGAGAAGAGAGAGAGAGAAAGAGAAAAGACAGAAGGAGGAAAGGACCACCGAGGCAAGATATCAAGAATTAATTGTAAATTTCTCTTCCGTCGAAAATCTCTTCGATTATCTTTTTGATCTCCTCCTCCATTGGTGTACTTAGAGAATTATCTAAGACTCATGATGAGTCTCACAACTTTATTGTCTTATCGGTGATACATCTGCACAAATAGATGAATACACATAAGAACATTTCCTGAGAAAAAAAGATTCATTGGGAATTCCATCATCGTATCCAAAAATGTCAATTAGAATAAAAGTGAAGTAAAAATAAAATCAATAAGAGGCAAAAAACTGGAAAGAAAAACAGACGAAGGAAAATACTAAAGTGGAAGAAAAATGGAATAATACTGAGGAACCTTCAAAGCTGATAAAAACTGAAATTGATATCAAGAGACAAACCACTTATATGAAACCTCTCAATATTTAAGATTCTACAACTAGAATGATTTATATACAATAAAACCAGAAAAGAAAATAAAAAGGAGGAGCAGACGAAAGAGAAGAGAATGAGAAGGAAAGCGATGAGAAAGACGAAGGAGAGAGAAATGGAAAGAACGAGGAAACGGAAAAGAAGATTATAAGATGAATAGTATAAGATAGAATAATGAGAGACGGAGAGATAGAACAGAGGATAAAATGAAGAGTAGGGGAACGATGATGGAAATAGTAAGAAGAGAAGAGAAGACTTAAATATGTAAATATCAAAATAGTAAGAATCCCATTCATATTCAATAATTTATAAGAAAATCTAACTTATGGCCAAAGTCGGATATCGGGAGTCTGAGCGAATCTGACGGAAGCCGAACAATAAATCTGCATCTACACACACATACAAACTTTGGTTAGAAGAAGGGTCTGGCAACATATTTTATGATGGGGGTAATACATAATAATAATCGAACAGCTGACGCAAAACATTATATTATATAAATACAAATAATAGATAAAAATAATTTATAAATATTCCTTAATAGCTTTAACATATTAATTTAAATTTAAAATATTATAATATATCGCTTAAACAAGATTAAGTCCATTACTTAATATTTTATAATCATTAATATATTAGTATTATAAAATATATGTACATATCATAATTTATATTTATAATTAATTATTAATTCATGACTAAATTTTATAATATTATTTATAATATATATTAATTATATACATAATAATATATATTTATATAATTATTATTAATATTAAGATTAATTATTATTTAAATATATTTTTCATCGTTTCCATTTTTGAAAAAAAAAACTGATATTTATGCAAAATTATTATATTTAATAATTATTAAATAATAATATTAAATTATTAAATTATGAATATATAAATTATAATATTATAATATATATATATATATTAAATTATTAGAACTAAATAAGATCAATTAAGAATAAATACGACGCGATAGTAAGAAGACAATAGACACCACATAAGATTAGATGGACAACATCAAGGTCGAAATCACATTTCATGGATGCACAGAAGAACCAGGCAGCATTCTCGTTGGAACGATATTATATTATTTAAAATGAAAGAGTAATGGACGTACCGAGATGTCAATGGGCATGTGAAATATTAAGTATTATTAATACACTTAAACACGACCCGCTCCTTTATATAATATCGCGAGTTGCCACCCAAGGCAATACGCGACTTTTCACGCAGCACGTAGAATGATTATGTGAATACTATTACCAATCAAACATTACACGAGATAGATTGTACTACACCTACAACAAAACAACTTAACCTGCAAGTAACCCCATTTTTCTCTTATCCACCACCATTCTCTTTACACACATACTCTTAGTTGTTGTCTAGTCTATGCTACTACCCCTTTATCTAGTTGCTAGGACAATACATCACTACTCTCTCTCATCTCTCTCTCTAGCTCGCCCGCACATATGAACACTACACACACAACACACAACACAATCACACAACTTTTTTACCCGCTCGAGGCGACCCGTTTTCTCCGCCTCCACTGGATGCCGCTCGCACGCCGCCTTCGCTGCCCGTGTTATCCCGCTTTCCCGCCTCGCCACCGCCTCTCTGGCGCCAACCACCGTTTGGTATACTCGTATCTCTTTCTTCGATTTCATAGAGATTGAGGTATATTTACTCCTACTCTTTAAGACTTACTCCCCGTCTCTTTAGTTCACCCCACCCATGTTGTATAATAATAAATTTATTCAAGATGATCACGAATGCTCTAGTCCTTCGAGCTGCTCCTATTCACAGTGTTGCAGTATATCAGACTAACTCCGTCAACAGCCTTTCAGACTTCTTAAAATGCTTGATATTATAAATCAGAAAATAAAGTTATTAAATATAAAATAAAGAATATAAATTATTTCATTCAAAAAATGTTTAATTGTGTGAATTATGTTAATGAATTTGAAAACTGGATATTAAAGGTGCTTAAATCGAAAAAGGAACCCTTTCTAGTTCACGTTAAACATTTCTCAACGATATTCTACGATACGTACGCAAGGCTTAAAAAAATAGTGTCTGTGACAATTAAACTAATTATAAAGATATATATAATATAATGATATATATATATATTAAATAATAAATAGTTAATATAGTTGTGAATAAATCAAAATTGTTAAGTACACCATTACATACTTAAACTTTACCGATAAATCTATCATATATATATATAGTATAGGGACTTTATCGACTATATGTCATTAGATTATAAGATATAGGTAAATAGACAATAATAGATATATAAATATACAGTATATATATATATATATACAGTATAGTCTATGGTATTATGATTATTATGCATTTTTTCTTATCATTATAATTTTCAGTATAAATTTCAATTTATAGTCTATCTTTGCAAGTTTATTTATCATTCTTTTATTTATGGAGTCCTGATTCGAGCAAAAGCAAGAACTTCCAGAGATTTAAATCTGATTCTTCTTCTTCCTCCATCTCACATACAGGATAGACACAGAAAAGGACAAAGCAAAAACAAGTACATCACAACGCTCACAAACACACCAACACAAACAACTAAACAACACAATCAACAACTAACAAACAACAAAAACAACTCAACTACACAACAAAAGGACACATGTGATCTATACAACAATAGCAAAGATCAACATGAAAGACTTATCCACAAAAAAAAAAAAAAAAGCTATTGAAGTGTTTGGACAGAGTCATATCTGCATTAGCATCGTTATTGGTGCATACGATAGCGATCTCACGAGTGCATCTATGCATTCATTTTTATGATGCCAGTACTGCAATATGACAACACCAACACACACACACACACACACACACACAACACACACAACAACAAACACACACACACACACACACACAACCACAAAACACTATCATACAATTAAAAGAGTTTATCCATCTATACTCTTCAACGGTATACAAAACCCACAAGACTCTAACTTTCAGCAAGTCATTCAGAGCCCTACAACAACACACACACAAAACAACATAGCAACAACGACAACAACAACAACAACAACCACAACAACAACATCAACAAACAAACAATTACAGACAAATGCAATCACAAACATTATCTACATCAAAACCATAAGCCTCGAGTATTGCAAGTGAAACCAACACAGCACAAACCCACAAGATCCTCATCACGACAACGACACAACACTACAACAACCAAACAAAAAACAAACAACAAATGACAGCAACCAGCCAACAACAACAAAACAACCAGCAACGCAACGACGTACTATTATATTATAATACTTATATATTATATAGATTATTACTATAATATATATACTATACTATATATAATATATAATATTTATATAAATATAAATATATTTAGAAAATATAATTATATACGTCTTATATATATATAAATATATATTCAGCGGGTAGGCTGCACTTCAAAACATCTAAAACAATTAAATTATTACAATTGACACGTATTTATAATTTTTCATTTGATTTAATCACATAAATAGTACTGAATACGATTTCGTGAACCAGTTTTGAGAAGAAAAATGGAGAGAGAAGAGAAGAAGGCAGAGAGAAGAGAGAGATCACTTGAGTAGGAGAGAAGAATGTTCTTCTTCGACTCCATGCCTATTCCGATCAAGGATCGCCCATCATTCACTCAAAAACCACAGCAAAAAAACCAGTGACATCCACATTCAACTCTCTAACAAACAACAACAACAACAACAACAACAACAACAACAACAACTAAACAACAAAAACAACAACAGCACAAACAACATCAACAGCACAACAACAAGACAAAAACCAGCACAAGCCAAGCGAATCACAACACATATCGACTTACATCAGAAACAGAAAGCAGTCATCATCCGAACAATTTAAAAGATACAATTTAATCATCGAGTAATAAGGATGGCAGGAAGCGCGAATCACAGAGAATGAATCAGGAGTGTTCAGCAGGCAAGGAGAAACGGTTGGAGAGGAGAGAGAGAGATGGAGAGAGAGAGGGAAGAGGAGAAGGGGAGAAAAGAGAGAGAAAGGCTCAGCCATTGTCCAGATGGGACAAGTCAAGGGCGTCGGCGCCAGATCACAAAGCCACCAGCAAAAAACAGGACATCACAAACCCTGACAACAACACAACGAACAACAACAACACAACTACAACAACAAAAACAACAAGGCAACAACAGAAAACAACAACAACAAACAACACAAAACAGCACACCGAAGGGCGAAGCACAAAACAATCTTGGCGACAGCCAGAAAAAAAAGACAGCCATCGGACAGGGAAAGGAGTACAAGAATCAGAGATAGGGCAGTTGGGGAGAGGAAGCCCACATTGAGAACAAAGATACGAGATGACAGTACATGGGGAAAGGGAGAGAGACAAGAGTGAGAGGAGAAGACGAGGAGAGACAGAGAGACGTGAGTTGTGACTAACGAGATGCACATGGAAAGAATCCGCTACATCAGGGAATATTCAGCACACGCAATCACGCATGAAATTCACACCAAAACAGGGACAGTCACAAACGCAGTTTTTCCAAGCAAAACTGATAATCACAACAGACACACAACAAAACGCAGCTAAAACAACAAGCGGAACCCGAGCTAATCAGCACTAAGACAACACCAGCACATAGCTAGCAACAGCCCACATATAGAAGCCCGAAAACAGGAACGACGGCCAAAAAACACAAAGTAACATTAGCTTCTGCTGAGTGACCTACCTGCACTGCGTGACAAAACTAACCTAGCACAACTCCTCCGTCTCGATCCACAGCTGAAAACTAGATCCCAATGCATGGGTGCTAGCTATCTGAGAATAGAAAGGAGAGTTAATATGACATGATGGAGAGAGTAAGATATTCTTTATAGGTATTTAGGAGAATATAGATATGAGAAGAACTGAATATTATATATATTAATAAAATAAGTAATATATATATTAGATAACTATGAGTAAGATAATTAGATATAGAAATGAATGAATAATTATAAGAGAAGAATAATAGATGAAGGAATATATAGATAATTAAAATAGATATAATAATCTGAAATGAAGAGTAAGATAAAAAAATAGTATATAGATTGAAGTCAATGAGCAGTAGAGACGACACCGGCAAATGAGAGAAGCATAGCATACGTTGATTAAAATCTAGTTACAATATGCCATCTATCCGAGGGAATTATAGGGTGTTGCTGTGGGGGATGAGGGAAGCACAGAGAAGGGAAACGATCAGATCCAGGCGAATGGGGAAAGAGAGAGAGAAAGAAGCGTAGGCATGTGGAAAAGGATGTAGATATAGTCATAATGCAGAACGAGGGTGTATTTTCAGAGAGGAAAACTGTGGATCTCGAATTTTATGAAGATGGGACATACATTCCGAGTTAAGATCTTCCCAAAAGACTCCGTGGGGATATTGTGTGTGAACGTGTTGACGCGGTGCTGATGGAACCTGCAACAAAGTCACGTATGATATATATCGAGATCAAGTCAGTTTGTCGGCGGGACTTGCTTAGCTATTTCTACACTTCATCTGGGAGGTTAATTTTTTACATACTTTCGATGACTTGCCAACCAGATTTCTGACGAAAGTGTTGAATGTGTTGCGAGGTTGATTGGGCGAATATCCAAGGGTCTCTGAGAATTGGGGAGAGCAGTGTTACAACTAGGCTCAGTAACACTGCAGACGGGAGAGTATCTTCGCGACGATCGAAATGATCATAAGGCGGCATGATGAATGACGACCATTAACGATTGTGCTGAAATGCAAACTAGAAAGAAGCCGACTGCTTTGTTTGTGGCCGGGATTCCTCTCAATAGTAGCAAAGGAGTTTCTCTGAATGCTGCTTCGCATCATTCGTACCAAAGGCTCCTTAACACTCTGGTGCATTATTTTTGGTCCAGATCCATCGGTGTCTGGCCATGAGGGCTTGAGATTTCTTAGGCATGCAGTAAGTTTTCGATTCTCACTGCGTAGACCGAGCTTCGCGAAAAAAGCCGTAATAGAACCTGGTCCCTATAAAGATTTACCCACTTGCGGATTTTCGGATATTGTGTCTCAAATTATTTAACTACTAGAGGACTTTCATTATGTGTGAAAACAATAGAGGAAAGAACAATGCCTTTTTCACTTTTTCGCAATATTGCTATGGACACCACTTGTCGTTGCCAGAAATCAGCAAGTAGAAACGAGCCACCGAACCCAAAAGCCCACGCATTTCTCAAGGATACACGCAGCTCTTTCGGTCGTTGATCTAACAAAGGATCGTCAATGGCTTCGCAATGGTTTTTTCGTCAAGGCTTTCGTTCTACAAAGGCATAAAATTCCTCTTTTAATTCACTCGAGACTCTTCGAATTGAGCGCAACCCCCTAGGATAATAGGGTTCCTTTCCGAGAAATATCAAGGTTCATATTGCTAAAGCCTATTACGCGGCACGAATCTTTACACTTATTAACGATGCTTTACCTTTATAGAGTACACATAGAGAAATATCATTCTGAATCTGAACTAATTGGTATGTGGCATTTTCTTCCCCTTTTTAAAAATGGTTTTTTGCATGGACTAGATTTCGACACTATTCAGTAAGCAGCCACTGAAAAATGCTTGCCAACACTCACTCCCATAATGATACCCGAAATGGTAAATCGTGCGTACCAAAAAATGTCACACATAAAATTACTCTGAGGACATGGAGATATTCTCTTTTTATTTTAAACACTTCCTAGTATTTCTCTAAGAAATGCACTGGTTAATTTGGACGCTCTAACCGGGAAAGTCCTGATAGAACACACGGAATCTGCAGCTTCAAAAGCAAGACAATTTATCAAACTCGCCACAATGGGCACAACTAACAAGTAAAACAAACCAAAGTTATGCCTCAAAGTGTCGCATTACAAGGCGACTGACACAGAACGCTTTAGTGACATTTAGTGAAAAAGGGTCTCTCATTTTATGTTAAAAAGAAGCCTACGGACCACCTTGACGCAATTTTATTTGGTAGATAATAAATACAAAATTTCAAAATCTGCCTATTAGCGCTGGACGCAATGTATGTCAGCCAAGGTGAATGTGACTCCAAACATTCATAATTAAATGTTCCACGTTAATGTGGGTAAGAATTCTTACAAAAACTAATATAGGTCTATAAGGTGGGAATCAACCACGTGTCACGTGATAACTTTATATGCTTTCTCACAGTCGGAGAATCGATAGATGAAATCATACTAGTCTTGATACTAGTTTATGATGAAACGCCAAGAGATGATGTAAAAGCGACGAATACGCCAAAGTCTATACACCTAAGAACGGCTGATAAAGAAGGGTAGTTAGGAAAAAAAATGATACATAAACGGATCTTACTTTGAATATATAATAGCAATAGAGTATGAGTATGCAACAGATGTATGATAAAATGTGTTAAGGGACAATTGCACAGCGCAACAGTGGACAGAGTACGGCCAACTGTACATCGGGGCTAGAGCTCTTCTGCATGTCGACAGAGGAGTGGATGTTGCTTTCTCGAGAGAGATTAAACACTTCTGAGGAAAGATCATCCCATGCCCCTGACGACGCCATTCATAAATAAAAACTATATGCGATACACACTAATAAATATATTATCATATATAGGAAAACAACAATACACTAATAATCATAATGCATATATATTAACACAACAACTAAACTCAACTAAATACATAACAACAATCGCAATATACAACTAACTCAAATAATTACAGTCTCTATACAAATAATAACATATCAAGACAAAGCATGTGACAACATAAATAGACGTTAAATCTCAAACATTAAAGCTATCACTAAGAGATAATACAGTAATAACATAAGTCACGTCTCTATTAATTTACTCAAAGGTTGATGTATAAAGTAACTAATAAATTCATAGATGCATGTATTAAGTAGCAGTATAGGAAGAATCTAAAGTAAGTATAATGATATTAACGAGTTGAGGCAGCAGGTAGCGAATTGGAGTAGAGTGAGATAAATAAAGAGAAATGAGAATAGAGTACTAATAAGAATAGAGTAGAGAGAATGATAGGATAAGAGTAGATGAAGAAGTGATTATATAATGATAAGAGAATTAAACGTCAGAAATGCGAAAACGATAGCAGACACACGCAGATGCGTTAGTGTGATGAAGAGAGGCGAGTTTGATGGGAAGAGAAGGACGAGGGAAAGGAACGAGGGGGGGAGAGTGAAGAGACGGGAGAGAGTGAAGAGACGGGGGAGAGTAACGATGGAAGAGTTAAAGAATGGTGAGAGAAAATAAGAGAGAGATATAATATATATATATTAGATAGATAGTAGATAGATAGTAGATATAGAAATGAATATAGATAAGAGAGTGTCAGATTAATTTAGATGTAATGTGAACGAAGTCGAAAATCAGGTCATATGAGTACAACGCGCGTCATATAGAGATATAATAAATGCAAAAGAAGGCAAAAGAAGAATTCATGACTAAGACGTATCTATGTTTAAAGCTAAGGCAGCTGCCGTCATGACTACCTTTTGCAGTATACTACAGTATAGTATATATTATATATAATATATAATATATATAATATATTAGATAGTATATAGTGAGTAGTCGGATGGGGTACTATCAGGAGTATTTACGCTATCCTGGTAAATAAGCAATATACGCTAAGTAATAATAGGTAGTATAGGAATAGATAGTAGATAGTGATAATACTATATATGGAGAGTAGAACGCTAAGACTATAGACAGTATATAACTAGCTATATAATATATATGTAGGAATGAACGGAAAATTAGCAAGGGAAGTCTGACAACTCAAATGATCGAGGTACTGTAAGTGAAATATCTAGCGCTAGGAGGATTAGAGTCTTGATTACTATGTGGAGTGTGTATACTAACTCGCTTATGTATCAAATTTGAAACGTACTTGTCGATAAATATAAGAGGACGAGAGCTTACATCATACATAGTAAGGAATGATAGGTACGTAGCTTAAGAATATAGAAAGGGTAGGAATAAGTTGCAAAGAAACAGCGGAAAGAACGATTAGTGAATGAGACCGAGAATAGACAAGAGAGAGCGATGCTCAGATTGTCCTAGCCAGAACACGAGTGAGATTGAGTAGGGCTGCGCGGCCAAGGGTGCAGCAAATGAATGCAGAGCTAGCAGCATGTGCGTGGGCTAAGGTTCAAGCGCTGCAAACACAGAATGTTTGGGAGACGTAGCCGGACGACGGCGCTGCGGGGGTCGCATATGTGAGTCGAAGCTCTTATACTCAATTACATGTATGAACGACCTCGTGGACGGATTGACTGCTGACACGTCCTGGCATATATTTCTCAGAATTGAGTAGACTAATGTCCTATATACGATTTGTTTGTATGAATGTACAAGTAGAGATCCAGTCGTAAGATTTCGATGAGATAGAGTCCGTGGAAGAAGAGGTGTTAAGAAATGTGGCAGCATGAATCTGTCGAGAGAGTTACACGAACGATAAGTCTCTGAAGGGAGTATACCAGATCAAGTAATGAAACAACAATAGTGGCATGTGAGAATGTACGGGCATATATTTGGTGTTTCCCACTCGTCACAAACGCTGATAATTTGAACGTCTTAAGGAGGTCTAGGCAGTATCACACATTGGGCCTTGATGTGTAGTCTTAGGAAACATGTGTGCGAGGGGTGGGACGATAGGTATACAAAAAGGGTCGAACCGAATGTAGGGGTTATGACGGAGACCAGAATATGGTTTACGAGAGATGTTCAGATGTGATATACATTACAGGACTGTAAAGAGTGACCTTATCGAAGATGTGCAACTCAGTAGCTACCTTAAAGAGAATGCCTTTCCCTAAAGACCATACCGGACCCAACTATCAAACACCGACAACAGCAGAACAATATGCAATAGCTGCGGAACTCTTCACGGTCGGACGTCTAGAATATACTCTAGACGCCTATGAGTCGAGCGTAATTAGAGGCAGATTATACTCGACTCGTCACGTAGATACGAGGAAGCCTTTGTACCCAATTTGTCGACCGTCGCAATGGATGATGTTCTCGGGCAAATATACCAAGTTGTGACATTTCATGTAAGCGTTGGGGTGTGCAGGACGGGAGACTATAATGACAGGATCCGGGGCGCACAGTATTAAGGGATCCGCAGCAAGGGCGCTTGAACGAACTGTAGATGTCACTCACCGCATAGGCCAGTCATTACTATTACTACAATTGTTGATACCGTATGGTGTGAGAGCGTACTAGTGGACATGCAAGCCGCCAGACCCGCTCTAAAAGTCTGTATTAGCAACTGGAGAATTGTGAGCGCAGCAAAGGCAGAAGAGGAGGACCTAGAGACTATGTCAGTGACGCCCAGAGCGATGAATGTAGTGCAGAGTGTTTACTGGAAGGTACGTTGAGAGGACCACACAAGTGAAATCGTTGTGTGCGCTAGCCGAACCGTGAACCAAGTAGGCCCGGGTGAACACATAGATGACACGTTCGGACCCGCTCGATAGAGAGTCGTTAGTATCTGCACGCATACGATACGTCATAGCGACAGATGAAAAGCCCGGCGACTATCCGTAATCGATGAGTGTGACTCGGAGTCGGCCTTGCTAGACATAAGAGATAGACTCATGCATCACAGAATTAATTACCCACGAAAGACTAGACACTCAGCCCACTCCACCTATCCAACGTCTATGAGCATTACGTGAGAGTTTATTGAGATTGTCCGTAAGACTTGGTATCGCTCGTACACGAGCCCGCAGTTGTGTACAACAGCGAATGTCTCTGACGGCTGCCGGGGGTGGTTACACAGATACTGTAGTCGTGATAGTTTGGCGTGGCGCTTTTCACTGGGGATTGACTCAGCAGAAACAGGCACCCTTCCGCGTTCTGGCAATAGACGAGTATATAACAGGCAGGAGCTGGTGTCTGGCTAGTATGCTTTTAGGGTGAGATTAGCTATCAATGTGTGTCGACGACAGAGCAGTAACAGTAAAGTTAGTGCGACATGCATGTCCCAGGGAGATGCGAAGGGCAAAGCCTTAGTGAGGTAGCTAATAGCGTGTTATTTATACTATATTAAAAAATAAATGGGTGACGCTAACGTAATACATAAAAATAGCGATGAGCAAACGGTAATAGCGCTTAACTCAACTAATGGGATATGGGATACTGAATAAATAAGTTATAACGAAAGAGTAGAGATCTGAATTGAAGAAAAGATAAGCAAAATAGATAAGAAAGTAAAGTTCAAGTTGATAATAAAATATCAGGTAATATAAGTATGAGTAAGTATAGATAATGAGTTTAGTGGTAGGAAGTATATACATAGGTAATAATTGTAATGAGTGTTCAGCGTCAATATTAATTAATAATATAGATACATATAAGTATTAAATATTGGACAAGTAATATGTTAATATTATAGAGTAGGGAAATTAGCATAAAGATAAGTACGATTTAAATGAGGACACTTTGTCACAAAAAAAGATTATTTAAAGTAAAAGTTAGATAATAGGATATTATCTAAAACATAGAAGAATGGATGGAGGTACGAAATAATAAAATTCTAAATAAGAAGAATAAATATTAAATTTTGCTGAATATATTTGTGGTCTGAAACCTTCGAGGCAAGGTCGGTAGCAAATGCTCGATCCTTTCTTTCGTCTATATATGGGAATGATATAAAATCTTTCAGTTTTCTTTTTGAAAGGTAAATCAAGGTGAATATATAATAGTAATAAATAAATAGTTAATTACCAGTATTTGCAAATATAAGTAATATTTCAATCATGTATAATATAGCAGGTATATATATATATATATAATACTCATATAGGATGATACATATAATAACCTCATATAAGTAGCCAGCTTATCAATACTAGGTGCTACAAGTATAATAGTTTAATCGTAGTCAGTAGAGTATATAATATATTTATTATACAAATATACTAGAAATAGTAATGGATTATATTATGATTAGATATATCTAGGATAATCCTAATATACGTATAGTAACCACTACCGGCAGTTCACAGTAGAATCAATCCATATAGTATTATTAGACGGAGTAGGATATAATGAAAGCATTAATACGGTACGGAGTATATAATTATAATATAAGATATAAATATATTGACACGCTATATATATATAGTAGTATATAATATATACTAAAGTTAGGTAGTATATATAATGAGGAGATATAATATATATATAAGTATAAATATGATAGAATATATATATATAGAATAAATAAAAAGATATAAGTGTTATAGATATAATATATATATTAATATTATAGTAAATATTTTGTATAGCAATAATAGATATAATAGTATTATTAAATATAAGATTGAATAATAGTACTATAATATATGAATATGAGTATAGTAGTATATATAAAAGATAGTAATATCATATATAATATGAGATTAGATAAAGTCACGAGATATTAATAATAGATGAAGATAATTAGTAACGTATATATTAACTATGAAATAATCTAATATACTATAATAGAGAATAAGTATATATAAGTATATAAGTAAGTAAGTAATAATAATAGATATCTATAATAATATATATTTAGAGAAGAATGAAATACTTATAATAGGACGCAATACATAGAAGAAAACAGATAGAATAAGTATGAGAGGAGAAACATACAGAAATACCGCGAGCTCTACGAGCAATGAACGAGCAAGAATACCAGACGGAAAGTGAACAATGTTAGACTTAATCACGGAAATCAGGTGTAGTGGAAAAACGAAAGATTCACCAAACACATACAGAATATAATATATTGATGAAGAGGTAGTAATATAAGATATAAGATATATATATAATATCAATATAATATTATTAAGTAGAGTGAAATTATATTATAGAGAGATTATGTATAAGATATTATAGTATGAATATGATCTATTTAATATACTCAATATGAGTAATAGAGTACATAGCCATAGTATAACCTGATTGTAGGTAGATAATCCATAATAATTAAATTTATGTATTACAAATAAATTTTAGATGTATCCATCATTATGCTAAGGATTAGCGCGGACGCAACAGAAATTTACGAAGGGGCAGATCTATAAATGAGAACTGCTCGCTTGAGAACAAGTGAGCGGTAAAGAATGACGATATAAGAGCCGTCGCTGTGGCTTTCAGTGTACTCGGGAGCAATATCATAAAATACAGAAGCGATTATCCATCTGAACGAACTCTCTCCAGACTCCTGCCAACTTCAAATCACACTCTCTTCGGGCAAGGAGGTATGTCGTACTGGAAAGTCCGCGACCTCCTTATCTCGCGGATAGTGCAATACAAGAAAGAGTTATACTTTCAACAGAGGTGACTTTGTTACAACTTTACTTCTTTACATTCACCGTGTTATATTGGATTTATTTTAAATCCCAGTAACCTTGGTTACTTTATTAAAAACGCTCTCATAGGAAACTTATTGTTCATTTTTAGAAGATAACGTAATTGCAACTGTGTTTGCAGCCTTAACAAAGAGATAATACTCAGACTATTGTGCATTCTATTCATAAAAAAAATAAGTGTTGAGACCTAGTGATTTCATTTTGACTAGAAATGAAATAAATCACAGTAGGCCGTAGTTCAGTTGACTAGCTCTGATAGTGAGGAACTAACCAAAATTATTAAACTCATCACGTTTAATTAATATAGGGACTTAAGAGAAGAGACCACTGACATCCTAGTTAATTCCATAGTAGTTTAGTATATTCAGACTATTAATTAATATACTATACTATAATTAATTATATTAAGATATATATTAGTATATGTACATATAATATAGTATAATAGTAATATATATAGATGATCAATATAGCAATATATATATAATTATAATAATAGAGTAATTATAAAAGTATAATATATATATATATAGATGAGTACATAGAAGTAGTAAGTATGAAGACCAACAGGTATCCTTGATATAAGGATATATAGTTAAATAACTATTCCTTTTTATTTTGTTTCTGTCTAGGTTTTTTTTTATTTTTTTTTTTTTTTTATTTCTTTTTTATAACATATTGGATAGGTAATATGATGACTTAAACGAAGTGAATTAAGGGTGACGGAGCAATGATTTCAAAGTTTCGAAAGGGGTATTTTAATAACTTATTTTAAAGATCAACATTATATATAGAAAAAGAAAGAATTATTGTATAAGACGATGACAACATCTCAGAAGAACAGTACGAGACTTACAGAAAAGTAATTTAAGATTTGCGGAATCTCGAGCAAGTCCGGTAATGATTCTGTAATTACTGATAACAAAAAAAAAAACAAAAAAAACAGAAAATCAATAAAATTTGACGCAATATGAACAAATTGTAAAAAATGATAAATATAAGTAGAAAGTAACCAGTCAATATTTCCTTTAGTATTACAGGATTACATATTGGAATCAGAGCTATTAGACTTATTACAAAGGAAATGTAAAAAAGAGGCACCCAAGAGGTTCCGAGCGAACGCGGATGAGGCGAGGGCGCGGGCACGTTTTCCTACCCGTAGGGAGAGGGCACGGAAGAACCCGAGACACACAGAGTGACAAAAGAAGTGGGGGTCGGTTCGTGAGACGGCCCCCAGGAGTGAGCAGCGAGGCGAGGACACTCAATCTAACACATGTCATTCCCGGAAACAGACCGAAGGACGACTCCCCTCGCTATCTTTGCGATTGTACCAGTTGGTCTAGGTGCTTTAGTAAAAAAAAAAAATAAATATGAACGAGATGTTAAATGTAACAGGTTCTATATATTTTGAATCATGTCAGTCACCACTTAGAATTGGATGTGTTAGGGAAGGTAGGTGTAGCAACTATATTTAAAAAAAAAAAAACACAATATCAAGACTGAGAGAAGTCGTAAAAGATTAGATTTATGGTCATATACGTTCGGCAATATTATATGATAGTATGTATAGTAGACTGCTAAGGTATAGTATGAGTGAGTATATCATAATATAGTAATAGACCTAAAGCGTATGTAATACATAGGTATATATATAGAATATATAATAATACTGATACTAAGTAGTATATTTATAGGTAGTAATATATATATATAATATTATAATAGGTAATATATATGTGTGTGTTGTGTGTTGTATGTTGTTAAGAGAAAATTGAATATTATTATGATTGCGATATTGCTATTGTATACTTACCCTACTTCACATATGCTAGGTAATTATGCTTTGTTAACGCTTTCTATATTTCTCTTGCTTATCCATCGTAGATCACCTTCGCGTCGTATGCGTAGACGGTCATCTGCTATACTGAGCAGAAATTATGTATTTATTGTTTACAGAGGCACCAAAAGAATTACCATCTAGCATCCGCGGCATTTGAGGCAGAAAAAGAACCGACAGAGAGTCCACCAATGCATCACTATTCTAAATACACCATACTGACTCGAAAGAGCCTTTAAAGAGGACAGTAAAAATTCTCAGGAAAATTGGATGGCAGGAATTCCCACAGTCAGAGGTTGCTGTGAAGGAACTAGATACCACATCAAGCGAGTCGTGATGTTACTAATCCTCATGATATTATAGTATATATATTTATGATACGTAATGGAAAAATAGAGATATCTGATATCTTCCATCCTATAACGCTAGCCCCTCCCTAATCCTGGCCATCACTCCCCCGCCTCCCTCGAAAGGATAAGAAGTCAACGACCAATTTCTTTTTCTTTTTCTTTTTTTTAACTAAGAGTCCTTGAAATTTCTATCATCACGTCGCAAATTTTATGCTGCAAAGATATTACAAGCGAAAAAACTACGTGAGAAGAGACTGCAAACGCGACGTAAATAATATAAGTGTTCCAAATATTTCTTACTTTATTCAGTTTATTCATTGATTAACACTTTTTCAGCTTGAGTAAAAGGAAATAACCGAACCAATCTTGAATACGGACTCCTATGCCTTAAAAAAAACCCAACTGGACTGACGTCGGAAACATGATAAACCAGAACACAACAACAACAACAACTCCGTTTGTGGGGAGGAGTCACCTCCCTACACCGTGAATACAGGACACGACCTTTATAAAACAAAATATTATAGACAACGGAAGAGACGGAATGAAAATAGAGAACGCCGAGGGCAATTAAAGAACAAAGGATATGTTCGTAAGAACAAGTTTCCAAAAAGGACATTGACAAAAGGTTGTTGGGTAGCGTGCGAAAGGAAAACTTCCCTTCGTCTTCAAAATCTTGTTGTCATGCATTTTCACAACTGTACCTCTCTCTCTCTCTCTCTCTCTCTCTCTCTCTCTCTCTTCTCTCTCTCTATATATATATATATATATATATATATATATATATATATATATATATATATATATAGAGAGAGAGAGAGAGAGAGAGAGAGAGAGAGAGAGAGAGAAATTTCTTGTCTATACAGATTAATGTGTATGGGCAAAGCTGATAATGGTCCATTCCAACTATGACATGCCGGCCTGTGTAGGACCCATTCCTATGAAAATACCAAAGCCACGGTTATTTCCGATGACGTTGCCTCAGTTAAATTCATAGTAAAAGAAAAAGTCTCATACAATAATATGCTTTATCATGAAGTTCCTTAGGCATTTTTTATTTTATTTTAAACCGCATGCAAACGAGGACCAAATTAAAGGTCGACAAGACTCGATATACGGCGTTTGAAAGTGTTCAAAACAAAGGAAGTTGGAATATAGAAAAAGAAGGATAATTCCAAACTTTACGAGTGAAGTACATGTAATGATGCAAGAATGAGCATAGCCATTAAGTCTTGGGTCAGAGATTGGATGATACTGTGTGAGTGAGTTCTCAACGGAGAACATGTGTAACTTGAGAGCCTAGAAGGAAGTAAGCGTTGTAATATCGAGAGCATAGGGAGAGGTAAGAGTTCGAAGGCAGAAAGAGATTGGAGAGAGAGAGTGAGTGAGAAGAGTTGCTAAGACGAAAAGCCATAGACTCAACCTTTTCAAGCAGAGCTTTGTAACTGGAACCACCCCAGGTACTCCATGAAGAAGAGAGCGACACCCTTATAAATAACAAGCAACTTGGAAAATAAATTCTGAAACCTAACCATTCAATCTTAGAACCTTAGAAGAGAGAGAGGAGAGAAGAGAGAGGGAGAGAGATAAAGAGAAATAGGGAGGAGGAAGGAGAGAGAGAGAGAGAGAGAGAGAGAGAGAGAGAGAGAGAGAGAGGAGAGAGAGAGAGAGAGAGAGAGAGAGAGAGAGAGAGAGAGAGAGAGAGAGAGAGAGAGAGAGAGAGAGAGAGAGAGAGAGAGAGAGAGAGAGAGAGAGAGAGAGAGAGAGAGAGAGAGAGAGAGAGAGAGAGAGAGAGAGAGAGAGAGAGGTGAGAGAGAGAGGAGAGAGAGAGAGAGAGAGAGAGAACCTGATTAAATCTTTCAAGTTCCTCGAATATAAATCTGGAGGAGGAATGGAGGAACTGAATGGTGGCATTGAATTGAATTTTGGCAGGATTGGCAAAAACTCAACCAAACTTTTTATTTATTTATTTATTTATTTATTTATTTTTGTCTAAATGTTTAACTTGACGGGAACCAAATCGAAACTCAAGTCATTAAAAAAAAAATACAATCAAGCTGACTTCTAGTTAATTAAATTTACAGGTCTTTCTACTTATCAACTGATATGTGAGGATAATTTCAAAATATATATATATATATATATATATATATATATATATAAGAGCAGAGAGTTATAGAGTATAGTAGAGAGTATAGAGAGTATAAAAGAGATATATATATATATATATATATATATATATATATATATATATAAAATTGTTAAATTATAATTTATTTATCACATTTAATTTTATTTTATTTCACAAAAATCACCATAAAAAATCTCCGAATTTTTCCATTTACGCAAACTTACACTTTAGTTTCAGGAATCATTATTATTTCAATAAAATATTTGAAATAATAAAAATAAAAAAAAATATATAGGCTTCGAAGTTCAAGATTCCAAAGTATCATTTAGGAGGTAGAAATTAATTATTACTTAATTTGAAAATAATTTTACAAACATCAAATGCTATAATTTTAAATCTAAGTCAGTCTGAACAATCTGACATCAGGAAAATTTTATTTTCACTTCCTAATTTTGCTTTGGAAGAAAATTAAAAAGAGGTCAATTTGAAGAGGCGAAGAGTGGCTTGATGAAGTTTGCCCAGCATTAATGCCTCGTTAAAATCCAAGCCTGCTTTCCTTCATATTTATTCAATATCAGTATAATTTGTGTGGTGACCAGGGTTTGTATCCAAACACTCAGAGCAAAAATCCATCAAAAAGGACATCTCCTTCGGTTTTTGGTCTCTAACTTCTAATTTTGAATTTTAAATCATTGTAAATCTAAAGACCATTTTAATCATAGCTCTTTCTCCACCAGTATTATCAAGAAAATAAAAGAAATTTGGAATTTCATAATTTAATGTCTTTGGAAATCTGAAAACTTAATATATTTATAACATGTATTAAATATAAGTAAATACTAAAATCTAAAAGCTAATAGCTAATACAACTGTATATTAACAGCAACAGTAATCACTATTGGTATTATCTCTTTATCTTAATAAGTGCTTGTAAATTTGTATAAGCATTTTAGCATTTTCTCATCTCAAATATTTCACATTTTACTCCAAAAAATGCGAAAGGTTGAAAAGAATATTACAACTGACTCTGAACTTCCTAGACAGCAACGATGCTGACACTTACAAAAATCTGCCAAAATTTAACCAATTTTGATGATTTTTCTCCCTCAGTTTTACCACCACCACCACCAATTTATTTTAGTTGTCACGCTAATTATACTTAATGACTTTGAATAAACATGAAATAAAGCAGGAGTTATCCTTTAACCTAAAGCAAGTATTATTAACTATCTGAAAATACTTCATAAAATCACTTCTCTTCTGTATCTTCTTCAAACCTTTCCAATTTTCATACTAATCAAAATTAGGAAATATAAATAAAACTTTAGTGGTGTTTGATATTGACAGATTCTCCAGATTTAGACGTAAAATTTGAAGTGTGAACAATTATTTTTATTTTATAATTAATACTTAAAATTTTTTTTTGAAATTATAATATATATATATATATATATATATATATATATATATATATATATATATATATATATTTTGATTATATATTTATTTTTAGATATATATATAGCATTTTTTTTTTTTAAAAAAATATATATATATATATATATATATATATATATATATATATATATATATATATATATATAATTTCTAATAATTATTTTATGTACCTTCATATTTTGAGCTGTTAAATTGGTTGTAAGCTTGTATGCAGCGAAATAACATTTGAAACAAACTTGTACATCATATTTCAGTTAACATTAGTAAGAACTAGGCTCTTAATTAACTAGAAATCGGCTCAAATTTATTATTTGGTTCACTTGACTTCGTTTTTGTTCTACTTCAAATTTAAGATTTTTATTTATTTATTTATTTATTTATTATTATTTTATTTTATTTATTTATTTTTTTTTTGTAAAAATCAAAACACCCATTTGTTTTTTTCCCCCCTTTTTGTTATGAAAATTCCAGGTTCTTGCCAACTCTGGTGACAACAACAAATCGGTGGAAATGGGTAGAATTAAGGGGGGAACCTCATCAAAACTGCCAGTTAATTAAACCATTTTTGTTTTTGTTAGGCGCCTTGCTGTCCAGGAAATTTAGATCTGTAAAGATTCTTTCAACTTTTGCCATTCATTATTTGGAGCAAAATTAAAAATAGATTGGAAAAAGAAGCTGAATGCATCTACAAAATTTACAGGCACTTAAATCAAGAGATAATACTCATATTGATTATTGATACGGTTAATATGCAAAGTAGAGGTGTAGCGGATGGTGATTTTTCACTTTCCGCGGATTGCGAATAGTTACGTTTTTAGAGTTTTTAGCGCCACAATTACATTATATATATATATATATATATATATATATATATATATATATATATATATATATATATATATATATAGTATATATATATATATATATATATATATATATATATATAGGTATAGTAAATATATGGTATACATATATGGAGGCATATATATATACATATATATATATATATATATTTATATAGAGAAATATATATATATATATATATATATATATATATATATATATATATATATATATATATAAATTCTGCTTAAAAAAAAAAACCTTCTGGAGCCCTTCAGTGGGAGTTTGCTTCTTTCGTCGTAAGGACCTGCATCACTGAAAAGACGCTCACTAGCGACACTTGTTGAAGGGCATGCTAAGTATTCCCTGGCGAGTTCTGCAATATGTGGGAAATTTTTTTACAATTATCACGTCACCAAACCAGTGGATCTTTATCTGATTCCAAGCTTTTTCGCTTTTGATATTCTTCGATCGGTGATAGTGTGTCTTTTGACACCTCTGAACAAAACTTTTCATCGCTGCTAGAAGCCAAAAGATCGCTCATGGATTCAGCAATGGTTTCGCTTTTTATTGGTTGGTGATATTTCTGCCTTTAGCAGCATTTCATCACATAGGGGATAGACACCCTAAATTAATTTTAACCCTCCGTGAAACACGTGGTTCAAGAAATTTTGCTTTGTATCTAGGATCCAGAAAAGTTGCCATTGCACATGCTTCAACGTTTTGCAGAGTTTGAAATCTGTTTATTATCTATCTCCAGCATGAGTATTTCTGTCATCTCTGAAAGTCCCTTACTTTTAATAGCAGTATTAAGCACAGATGGTAATATATATTGATATCTGCAAGAAAATTGATTCGGATGCGGATAGAGAAAAATGATGCGGATATCTGCTACACCTCTAATGCAAAGCATTAGCCATTAGGTTTAAGATTTTAGTTTAAAATATTAAATTTTCAGATTTATTAATGAATATATAATATTTGAAATATCAATGTCTAGTTTTCCTTTTCTTGATAATAATAGTAGAGAAACAAACAACAATGGTTAACATGGATTTTGAGTTATATTAATTTTAAATGATTTAAAGTCAAAATTAGAAATTCAGGACCAAAAACCCAAGATGGGTTTTTGCTTCTTGGATATTGGTTACCAATCCTGATTCTCGGCCCCAATTAGAAATTCAAGAAAGATCATCAGAGAGAGTAGTTGCTCCAAGGTAACATTGATGACACCAGTTATTTTCAAATTAAAAAGGTAATGAAGAGTGGAGTTGTTAAGCATAGCAGTGGTTAGGTTATGAAGTAATAGAAAGAAGGTCATTACTGAAAATTAGAACCAGAGATGAGGATAGAGTAAACCATGAGTGAAACTACTATTGATAGATTTTAAGGATGTAGGATGGCTTTCTGCAACAGTTGGTATAAAGCAATTGGAATGGAAATCAGAGAGCTAATTTTAGAAATCAAAGTTTGCAACAGATTATCAAAAACTTTCGATATGTCCAGCGTTACCGCAAAAGATTCACCAAAATGCCCGAAGAGCAGATAGAACGGAAAGTTCATCAGTAGAGAAAGCGCTCATTACTGAAACCCATCAGCAGGGAGAGCGCTCCTTACGGAAACCATACTGACGATCAGAGATAAAATTAGAAGATTTAAGATGATTCCAAATCTTCTCGTTAAGGATAGGTGGTTCGAAGCATAAATTTGGAAAGTACAGTTGTTAAAGCAATAAATAGGAGGATAGGTAAAAAATTCAGGGCCCTCTTTTTTTGCACCACAGCTTGAATGAGCATATATATATATATATATATATATATATATATATAGTATATATATATATATATATATATATATATATATAAAGAGAAAGAAGAGTTAATGAAAGTATATATATATATATATATATATATATATTGTATACTCGAATTGCTTGGTCAAACTTGGAATTATAGTTGTATTGAATTGTCCCAAGATTGGTCAAACAATTGAAATACAAGCTGTATATATATTGGGCTTCTTAAAACCAGGTCCATTTTACTAAAGGCATATAAAATAAAAATAAAGATAAAATTATAGCAAAGGGTGATAAAGCTTTACTTCCTATCATTTGCAACAACAAAAAAATTTCCCCTATATAGGGTAAATTCTGATGATAATCAGAGATGCTACGCTCACTTTTTTTCGGTGAAGAAACTCTACAGGTCAAATAAATTTGTTTTTATTGATTCAGACACAATTTGCCTGAAAAACGTCACTTTCAGAGACGAAAGAACGTTTCATATTTTATAATCCTTAACCGCCATAACTTTGCAATTTAAGAACTAAGAAAATCCACAAAAAATCTTTGAATTTGAATGTAACTCACCCAAAGTGAATGTTTGGTGTGCATTATCGAATTCTCGAATACTAACTGATGTTAAGGATTTTTTATTTTATTTTTGGTGTTACTTTTAAAAGGAAAACCGAAATAACTATATATATATATATATATATATATAAAATTGCGATATATATATATATATATATATATATATAAATGTGGATATATATATATATATATATATATATATAGCAGGAGGAGTATATATATAGAGAGAGGAAAAAAAAAAGAGAGACATTGGGGCCGAGAATAACCCATCTCGCTCTCCAAGATAAAAGAATTTTTATATCGTAACTTAAGAAAATAAAAAAATCAGAACAAACAACAAAAAAAATTTTTTTGTAACATTGTGTTATGTAACTTCTTTAGAGTTTATCTTTAGAATTACATAAATATAAAGGTTGCAATTCTCATTATAAACCAATAAATATTATAAAATTAAAATCGCGAATTCAAGACACTATCTCAAGCATCATCCCTATTTTGTATTAAGACTCGCAATATAAATAATGAACGTAGAATTAAAAGGACCATAAAAATAATGGAAAATGTGTAGAGGTTTAAAAATGACTAAATTAAATTTACATCCTGGAAAAAAAAAAAAAAAAAAAAAAAAAAATTACGGTATCTTGCGTTCCATTAAATTACAAGAAAATTTGAACACTATCGATATAAATGTTTTTTGGAAACCGATGCAATTAATCGATATCGAAAATTTTTTAATATATATATATATATATATATATATATATATATATATATATATATATATATATATATATATGAAGTGGCGCACGAAAAACGCGCGAAAGTTGTTTCTAATGATAAATGCGAAACGGTTAAAACACCCGAAATCTGAATGGAACGAAGTACAACAA
>JABUQX010082308.1:10000-26387 GCA_015478945.1 Trachelipus rathkii | reverse complement strand
ATAATTGACTTTGCCCTGGTGGATCGCTAGACGCTCGGCTTCTGCGATATAGGGTGGCGATGCTGTAAATGTTGATGGAATGACCAGGTTCATTCCATCTTCCGATTAAATCTTTCTCTTCTCATAATTTTCATGGTGATCGTTAACTTGTTCTCTGGCCATTTTTCATATAAGCTTACGAGGGCGACGGTGTAATTATCGTAGCTGTCGGATGGAAAAATTTCTCATGTTCTCAGTATTACTCTCGAGTTATTTTCATTCAGCTAGAAAATCGTTGCTGTTTATACTCTTCGTCGAGGCAATAGCGGGCTTTTAGCAATCCGAAAGAATAAAGTGCGCTTTAAACTTTCTTGGTCTCTTAGTGGAACAATCTTTCGTCCCTCTGCAAACATCAAACAACTTCTAGTAAATCTCACCTTTCTTTTCCTCTAATCCGATTCTTTGAATATCCAATGGTTCCTCTTACATAGGTTGTCTCTCTTTTCAGAGACATTCTCCCAACTGAATATAATGGTTAGGGCCAATGGATCTCTTCAAGCCTATGCTTTTATTCCTGTAGAACCCATAATGACCTGCTGAGTTAGTTTTGGACTTCCTGATTGGTTCAACATTATCATGTCGCTACTCGATTCACTCCTCCTTCTGTCTCTCTCAGGTGTATCCTCTAATGCTACTTTTTATATGACCATGATTAACATATTTTAATTGAGTGCATGGCGACACTTCGATTATCGAAAAAATAGTTTTAATTCTGCAATGAACGTTTAGGAACGGTCTCGGGCTCCCGAATGGGATGTGGCGCATTATTCTCTCTCGATGTTTGAGGGAGTGGTGCCTTTTACGTGTATGACCCCGCTCCTCAGCTTATTTTCAACTCATAATATCTCGTCTTAATTGCTCAATAATGTTCCAGCACTTTCCTTTCTCAGTGTCTGTTTAAATTTTATAGCTGTCGCGGCATTTATAGGTATTTAAACCCGACCTAATTTCGAAAAAAGGAGTAATGGTCTGCTATGCTATATAATTCAGCTAAAATGTCAATAACAAAATAAACAAAACAAAAAATAACAATAAAAAAACAATAATGAACTAACATAAATAACAGCGCCCTCTATAGCATAACCTTAACCACGTAACTATCGATACATCCAGTAATGCTAAAAAGATTTTGAAACCCTTCTTCAACCTCTGCATTCTTGATAAAAAACACTATACCCACGAGCGAGCTCTAATCTCGATCATTCTATCGTATATACTCAATTTCACAAAACAGCAGTGAATTGTGGCCTTCGGCCCGCACGGAAATATTGTATGGGTGAATTTCTACTGCCTGATCATTGACTAAGTTTTTAGGGCACTTACTCTGCTATTCTTTTCGCAATCTAACACCTAAAAATTATGATTTTCGCCCTTAGGTAATAGCGGGAGACGATTGGTGCGTCACGAGCGTGGGGTTATATGGCTGAATTTTATATGGAATTTCATTAATTATACCAAGCAATTATAGGAACGGCTTATGGCCAACATGCCGTCGACGCTTGTATTATCCTCTGATTCCATCCATGGTCTTCTTTTTGATGTGATCTGCTTACATTACATTTTTACCAGTTATTTTAATTATCGAGTGTACCCCATTCATCTTTCTTTTTCAATCGCCAATACTACAAATAGTTAATGAATGATTTCTTTCTTATGGTTGTTGATGAGGCGGATGACTTCTTCTTTTTTTCTTACATATCATGATGAGATTTTTCGTCATCAAACATATAAAAGGGTTTCTTGTCGTATCTCTTACATTAATCATGGCTTTTCTAAATGACTTCCTCTCGTATTGCCACAAATATCTAACTCTAATCCATCGATATAGATGAACTCGTATTTATGGGCACTACTAGACATCCCCGTGTCCCAATATTCTTTCAAACTACATTTGTCAATTCTGCGTCCTTCTTTTTACTTCCTATATAATTGCCACATCTCAGTCTTCAAGTACTTCTCATTCGATTCTTTTCTAAGCTTCATCTTTGATATCGAATTTTCGTGGTTGGGTCAGTTTAACCTTCATCTTTTGAATGATATAATAACTCTGTGAATCTTCTTAATGCTTAAAACAACCCAAGTTCTGCACCATGAATCTCCCCTCTTAAGACACCTTCTAATAGGGCTTTTACTAATCTCTACTTCGGACGGTTTCTCTCGTCTCTATACTGTTTACATATAGAACATTCTTAGCGACCAAATATACGAGGATCAAAAATAGATAAGAAGTCGCAAATGTCTAGGCTAAACTCTCGACATATTTACATACATGGTTTCGCTTATGCGACTTTACACAGAAATTATGTGGTCAATATAGTTCTTTAAGTTTATAGACTAGCGATAGACTTATTTAATATTTATATCATCCTTTTATTCGTAATAAGTTACTTCTACAGTTTATATGCTAAATAGTATTTCATCCGCCATTATGTATGGAGTCCATACTTATGATATACTTTATACTATTAATCTGGTGATGGTACTCTAGTTAGTTATTTTACCATCCCGGTCCTTTTTTAGATATATGGACTAGTCGAGTCTAATTAAAAAGATATTATTAATAAATATATAGCTTATATACTAATTGTCTGATAATACTTTCACAGTATATCTAACTATTTTGACCTACTTCTAATTTCAATTTTTGGGTCAAATTCATGTTATCTCTTACTTTAATATCCTCCTCTCTACTAGATTGTATAGCTATTTAGTGTTGTCACTGAGAGTTAAGATGCAATAAGATTTAATTATGAAGTAGAGCTATATATTATACTAGTTATTATATAGATAGATAGTAGTATCATAGAGCATATACAGTATATTATTTACTATAGTTTGAATACAATGCGAACATAGTACTAAGGACGATGTATAAGCATTATTATGACCTTTAATTGAACTTACTAGTACTAACCTATCTATATACATATAAAATAAGTAGTCATCATTGCGTGATTTACTAGCGTGTAATAACTATATACCTATGATAGTACTACATAATATACTAGACTAATGATTAATTGAGGATGATACTAAGTTCCTTACCATATTATACATAATTAGGCGGATTAGAACTATAATTTTGACATAACTTAGGTATAAGTACTGATATATATCATAACTATAGTATAACTTGATGAAAGAGTAGAAATTACTAATTAATAAATAGCTCGCATAATAGTTATTCATATAATATTCAGAGAAGGTGCCTCCCCACTTTCTCTCTCCTGACTATGTCGCCGATTTTTCGGTATCACGAGAGGGCCACAGAACCCCAATCTGATTTGTATGATGTGTAGAGGATTTCTACAGATTCCATGTTTTTTTATGTACTATATATGTTTTGTCAATAAGTGTAAATAGTTTATTATTATAATGTTAGTATGTATATATATATAGTAAAAATCATAGTAGAGACGCGAGACCGTCGATAAAATAGAGGACTTAAGTGATAAGTTAGTGATGGGTTGTCTTAGACTGAAGGGAAGATTTGTAGAAACTTGGTGTTTTTATAGCAAATATTAAAGTTCACAAGGTTATATCTGAGTATGAATACGAGACCAATACCCGGTAAAATTTACTATCCAGATCTTAGTAGCTAGATAAAAGAATCGGAAAGATTAAGACCGAGTAATTAGCTCAAATTCTAGAATATAAGCTTAAATAAATATATATCTGGACGGCTATCTATAAAGCCAGAGATTTGAATATGGCAGTATCTGGAAGAATGATAGGGTTTCGTCTGAACTGGTCATTCCGGCTATGATGAGTGGAATAGAGATTAAGATGTCAGTAACCCAGAGAGGATCATTAGAAGGTTGGCAAAATAAGACAAACTAAAGAAATTAACCTAAAAGCTAACTAAGAGATCCTAAACTTAAAAGCCATAACCCTAAATGAAACTAACTCCACTTTATAGTATATACAACCCACGACTTATTGTTATATAAGAAGTAGAAATCAAGATAACGATAGAACTTGCAAACGGAAAGGTCATGGCCCCCATAACAATTACAGGTGCCTATGGAATGTAATCTCTATGCTCCGTGAGCGGATTTTAGCTTGATAGCTCAAATGAGGGTTATATGTGGAAAATAAATGTATATGATAAACCGTCCCAACTCAATACAAGAAAGAAATAGGAAGGATAACTTCTGCAAACAAATACTGAAGGAGAGCCAGCGCTAAGTTATGATATATATAGCACGGGACCCCTGTAGTTTAGCTAACAGCTTCATCTATCCACCCTAGTACTTTTCAGTAAATGTATACTTATATGTACAATATATGCTCAATGCGCTTCTAATGCCCACGCATATTATATAATTGAATCTTACCCGTATATTTAATATACTAAATAGTATAGCTGGAAAGCTCATGCAGTTTGCACCCTTTATCAACTTAAATTTGTTATTAGTAATAGCATATGGATAAGTACTTATCTTTTAACATCCACACTTATGATGTAAAGTGTGATGATCATCGTCAGGTTAACGTAAAAGCTCAATTACTGTATTGCGTTTACTGTGAAAAAGACGGGAAAATATCAATAGATCATCGGCTCAAGTGACAATATCAATTATTTTTCTCGTAAAAAAGTGAGAGTGAGTAAATGTAGGTTGTATACATAATATGATTCATTATAGTAATAGATAAAGATAAATATCAAAGTGAGAGCTTTAATAGTAGGCGATTAATAAGTTTTTAAAAGGATTTACAGGTAGCGGCCTTTCTCTTTATATATATATATCGGATAATATAGAGTTGGAGACATCTAATCGCGCTAGCTTTCCAATACACTTAGATATTAAGTAATATGGCTATATAGTAATAATAGTGTCATGGCGTATATGAAACGGAGCATATGAGAATATAGAGATGTGGAAGCGCAGACGGACTGGGATGTCAAACCACGAGCACACTCCCTAAACAACTTCGGGAGGTAACAGGCGGCGGCATATCATATTGCATGCCTGTCTAGCCCATGCAGCCTCTCCCTAACCACTGGACATTAATTTCACTTATCGTAGTTCCATGCTGAGCACGCACTCAATAACGGCAAAATCACACAATTAAATGTAATCTAACCTACTATGTCTCGCAAGGGCATACTAATCTAGGGTTAGACACCTCTTGAGTAAAGAGACAGCAGCGTCACTTAACGGGTGTATGAAACCCGAAATAGTATGGCTGGTCTCAGGGATGGCTGCATTCCACCTGCCGTCTATGTCAGGGCTGTGCGCCCATAGATGGCAAAAATAAAAGAGGCCATGAAACGCATTAAAATATGAGATCGACACTAAACAATTTTTCGGATACATTCAAGCTGATTTTGACTATAAGTAGAACAAACAGCAAATGCTAGCTTTAATTTGCACTCTAAAAACGTTAGATTTTCACTGGATAGGTAGTCTTCTCATGAAACAGACAGCCATTCAGATCGACTTAAAGGAAGCGAAAGGTAGGTATTGTAAAGGAATGTATTTTTGGTGCTTAGCTGCTCAAAGGTGTTTTGGATCAATTTCTCCAATTTTCCATCCGGCTTCATGTATCGAAACAAATTGCATTTATTGCATATCAATTAATTAACTTGGACCGAACAACTCAAATGTTTTTATTAGTTTAAGCGCACTTCAGATTTGATAATCAGAGAAGAACTTCAAACTTGAAATCAGGGACTCAGGACTAATAGCTCTGTACCGAAAGTAGTGTTCATGTAAAATAGATACACCAGAAGTAACTCTGTTTCTCGCCAATTTTATCCCGTGAGATTTTTTCTGATGCTCAAGCGTTTCGTCAATTTCTCGCAAAACCTGACTTCATTTAATGATATCTGTATAAGATGCTGAAATTGGCGAGAAGCTTACATTATTTTTTTTCTAGTTCGCGCCGAAGTTTGAGCAAAAATTGTGATCAGGGCCTGGATATAACGAGTCAGAAGTCTGTTTCGAGAGATATCCCGACTCGCAACACACGTTCTTCTTTATACTGGTCATTAGGAATCATTCTCTATTATGCGGCCATATAGAGATATACAGCAAGTCACGCATCGAACCATAAAATTATGAAGGAGTGATGATATAAGATTAGTCGAATATGGATAGTGGTAATGGCAATTTGTATATCTGGTCATTCCGTGAACACAAATTTTACCAAATCAACAGAAATATATAGTAAACAGAACACAATTCCTATCCTCGATTAATCAGCAAGTTAGTTCTTCTTCACAGAGAAACAAATTCTCTTTTGGTCAGCCCAGCAGAGGTCTCAAAAGCATAGTTCTATTTGACACAAATTATAGATTAAAATTATTTAAGACCTATAGAAATATTAAAGAGCTAAAAACCGCGCCAAAAGGCCTAATCGGCCAATTCCAAAATTAGGTCGCCACAAATAAGAACTGGCATATATGATATATAATATATATTATATATACTATATATTATTATTAATATAATAATGATATTAATATATAAATATATATAATCAGCTAAATATAAATATTAATATAATTATATATATTAATTAATTAGCCTCATTAGATAAAAATCTTTTCATATATAATATTTACGCTTAGTCAGTATATAGTCATATATCATTATATATATATATATATATTATATAATATATATAATATAATAATTAATATATATATATATTATATATATATATATATATTATGTATATATATATAATATATATATATTATATATATATATACTATAATACGCAGTATCCTTACAAATCGCTTTAAATATAAACTAAGCCTAAAATTGCAAAATCTAAAAATCTTCTGATTATATATTTAAAAATATAGCTCGAATACAGATTTACCGAAAATATTTAACTGTGTGCTTATTTGCCTGCATTCGATTGTGTAGTTCTAATTGTGTATGCTATGTATTTATATACACTAAATCTCATGACGTGTTAATGAAAATTTAGTATAACCAAAGTTAATATTTACCCTGTGTAAGGGCACTTTTTATTCATTAAAGATCATATATCTAAACCATCTAATATATTGCTTTTAGTCTGCAAAGGGCATAAGAAAGCAGTTAATAATTCTTCTATTTTAAAATAAAATGCATTCTTACACTTTCACCATGCGGGTGGAGATGGAAGGGAAATTTTTTAAAAGGGAAGGGGATACTTTTTATATATGTTCTTGTAAGAATCAAAAAATAAATAATACCTTCGCTAGCACCATAGTGTACTAGTCTTTCTAATAGTCCAAGAGTATATATATAGTATGGAATATACTATTTTATGTAAATAAAATTTTTAAAATATAATATGGGACCTGGGAAGAGATGTTAAAGGGGTATTTAGGACAACGGGGGGAGACCCCTTCAAAAAAATTGGTTTAAAAATTGTTTGTGAAATAAATTTTTGGCCGCTCTCTCCCAAGAAAAACTCAAGGAGTTGAGATGGAGTTTAATAGTGGGAGTGACCAGTTTCTAGTATTGAAATATGACAAAGTTCAGGACCCTGGTTGCAATTTGTGGCAGATATTAGAAATGTGTTTGATTCACATTGAATCAGAATATTATAGTGTTAAAATTTGGGTTGTGGCTGCATTATTTGCTAAAGAGACTGAATGGCTGCTTGGGAAAAGGTATATTCAGATGCTATTTTTGGTGTGATGTATTTAGTATTTTTCTTTGTGTTGTCGGTTCTTAAACAGCTTTCGCCGTTAGGTAAGTGCGTGATTAGTTTGGTGTATGAGATGTTGTTTTGTGGTGTTGGATGTTTTCAACACTGAAAAAAATCGTGAGATGAGAGCTAAACATTTTGATATGTTCAATATTCTTTAAACAATTGATTATTTAAGCACAACATAAGATTCTTTCGCTTTACCATTGTTTATGTTAAAGCAAACTGAAAATTTTACCAATCGCTTGGCTTACCTGATTCATAATTAAAATAAACCACAATTATAGGTACATCTACCAATTGTTGTTTGCGTTTTAAACATAATTTATGGTTAAAATGACGAAAACACTAAATTGTGTTTGGCTTCGTATTTAACATATGGTTGTGTTTATAAAGAACCACAAGATTTAGGTGATTTTCAAACTACTATTTTTTTGAGCGAAAAATTGTTTGTAAGAATTAATGCAAGATGAGACGGAGGTTGCTTAAGCATGATAGATAAATTGGGGTTAAAGAGGGCGGTGTCCATTGTGATGAGGCTGTTTGTGTTTTATAGAAGATTGAGTTCCATATCTTTTCAAGTGTTTGTCTATGTAGTAGTATTTTTGTTTCTTCATGTCTAGATGTTGCTTGCTATTGTTTGTAGATGTGTATACTGTTATAATTCTAAGTGCCTTATTTTGGGGTTATTTGTAGTTTTCTTATGTTCCGCTACGGCTCACCAGTAGATGAGCATGTGGGGGATGAGGTGTTTATTTAGTGATTGAAACGGAAACTATGCAATAGTCTCTAATAATGTAGGTGAGTGGATATACTGTTTGCTATATAGTGATATCATATACCGCCTCGCGTATGGTATAATATCTTGGTATGGTTAATTCCTGTTTCTTGTTATTATGTTATCTTATGTGTTGTGAAAGTCCAGATGAGTGTGTCAGTGTTTTCACAGGATTTTAAAGTGTTTTGTTTCTATAGGTTATAGCGATGTTACTTTATATAGATTTGAGCGTGGGTTAGATACGTTAGTTGTCAGGTCTATCCTTAATATAATTACATGATAGATGATCTTTATTATGCGTTTTAATTCATGGTGCATTCTATTGTAGGTTTACCAGGTTTGAATTTAGTGATGTATTGCTTGGGTTTAGATTTTGGTACTATGGTTTAAGTCTCTGTGATGTAGAATAATGGGTGGTGTTTATTAGAAATGAGTGCACTGCGTCAGGTTATGCTTTGTTGTGGTAGGTGGATCTGTTGTGAATAAGTTGAAAAAATGTAGAATAGGATTGTCCTTGAGGAACGCCATTTATTGATATAAACCTCATACTTGCACAGAATAGTTTCTTGTTTGCTGTATTGAGAGCTGTATTCTCCTACTGATTAAGAAGTTGAAATTTCATTCTTTAAATTAGTTGCGGACTATTTCATATTTTTAATTTGCATTAAATTGTGTTTTGCGGAACTTTGTGTCAAAAAGCTTGCGTTGATGTTTCAATTGAAAATAAGGGAGGTGTCCAATTTGTGAGCTTCTGTCTAACGACCCATTGTAAGCTCTACCTAAAAATGGCCTAATAAAAATTTCTTAATTCTTTCAGCTCCCAATTTATGCGAAAAAAGCAAACTGTATCATCTTCATGACCTTTAAAGGTCTTCTCGGGTGTTTTCGACTATAGTCTTTTGTATTTTCATTTTTTAAAAACCTGTTTTTAATATTTATGTTGATTCCCTCACTACTAATTTTTTAGAATGACTTACAAAGCAATAACTTAACAATAAACATAGATGGGCCAAGCCTAATCAATACCACATTTTTTTTCTTGATTTTTAACCCCATATCCCAGCAATGTCGCATTTCAAAACCTATTTTTTTTAATGAAAAATTGCGGTAATATATATATATTATATATATATAATTATATATATATATATATATATATATATATATATTATATATATATATATATAATATATATATATATATATATTATATATATATATATATATATATATATAATAAACCTATTATTTTCTGTTATATTTATGTAAAATATTTTATATATATATTTGTTTATTTATTTTAATTTTAAATATAGTATAATCTATATAATTATATAATATATATATAGTATATTATATATATATTATATATATATATATATATTATATACGGTATATATATATTATATATATATAAAATATAATAATATATAATAATAAATATATAGTATATATATATATATAACATTACTATATTTATAATATATATACCATATAGTGGCTACTTGCATATATAAAATACATATAATAGTATAAAAAATATATATATATATATATAATTATATTATATAATATATATATATATATATTATAGTATATATATATATATATATATATATATATATATATATATTAGTGATTGCACCAAGATACCATGGTATCGTATCGGTATCGGTGTATCACGACGGTCGATTTTTGACGGTATCGTTATCGAGGTATCGGTTATCGGTATCCGGTATCGGTTATCGGGAATTTGAGAGTCAGTAGTCGGTCATCGAGATATCGGATAAAAAAAAAAAATTTTTTGGCCCGGGGAGGGAAAAATTTCTAAAAACCCCCCTTTAACGTTACCGCACTTTTGCGTCGCACTATATAAATTTGATACGATATATATTTGTATAATAAAATATACTATATATATTTATTATATTATAGTATATATATATATATATATATATAAAATATAAATATATCATAATTAATTATATATTATATATATATATATACTATATTTCATAGTAATATTATATATATATATATATATATATATATATATATATTTTATAATTATATAATATATATATATATATATATATATAATATTATATTATATTATATATATATTATATATATATATATATATTATATCATATATATATATATTATATATATTCGCAATTTGTCTCGATTATTTCCGTATCTATTCTTCACCAACGTGGTACGCTTTAATATAGACGTTTCGTTTTTGCATCTTGTGTTTAAACGAAACGAAAGAAATGCTCGAGCTTTGCCGTGTCGATTATTGCTTAAAATCTTAGTGCAAAATCGCTTAAAGACAAATGTACCACAACGTAAGAATTTTCCTTACTTTCATAAAGGTGTGTATTTAACTGTGAATTCTGGAATTTAGTACGTTATTACAAAAAATGGTTAAAACAACAAAAATGACGGCAGTGTACGCACCCGTATGATTTGATGAAATATCTTCATTCAATAAAAATCGGCTTTAATTTAATCAATTTCTTCCAAAATCGAATTAAACTCCAATTACAATTAGTTGATCACCCCCCCCTATTTTTTGTTAATATAAACCATGTTTTTTTTTTATTTTTTTTTATTTATATTTTTATTTAATTCCGAAATCGACGGGCTTAATCACAAAAGCTGATTCAATTTTGTTTTTTCAAATACAAAAAGTACAAACCTCGTCAGAATGTGTTCGCTTATTTCAGACACGAAAAATTCGCGCGGAAATTAGTTCAGTTCAATCAGGTAGTTGCAAAGAAGTCCGTCCTTATGGATAGTTAAGTGTAGGTTTAAGCTGTTTTTTATATATCAAAGATTTCCAAATTTTTTAAGTTCTTCATCTGTAAGAAAGCATTTTGAAGACTGTAGGAATTTTTTGAAGAGATATTGAGGGTTGCCTTTTGACGACTCATTAGTGATCTCTGACGAGCTAAATTCTCTGGTTTGATAGATGGGAGATTAGTCGAAAGGAAATGTCCATGTGTTGAAGGCTGCATCTTTAGTTATTGGAAAGTTTGACCAACATAGTCAACGTTACAGTCGACACAGTTATATTGTAAACGATGCTGTGACTTCAAGCTCATGGGGATGACTTTCTATAATCTTTATAGGATAAACTGACCCAACATGAATTTCTATTGTTAATTTAATATAAACATAAGGAAACTGGCATTGTGGAAAGTTTTTGTTTAAAGGATGTTTCTATTCTGGAAAGTGAGATCATCTGAAATGTAGGAAGCCGAGCCTAAAAGGAAGTTTTAGGAACATTCCTAGCAGTAGTTTTAGGGCGATAAGGTGTTATCTAGGAAACGGAGTAAACAAGTTTAACAAAAAGGTTAGAGGGATAAAGATTAAAGCTAGAAAATTTACGGCAAAAGGTGCATTTTTCTTCATGGAAAAACCTTCAATCAGAAACCAAATAACAAGGTTGTTATATGCTGCGGCCTTAGGCCCGCAATTATTAATGAATAAAGGAGATAGAAATAAAGAGAAATTAGCCTAAGTAAGTATATAGTGGGCTAGAAAAAAAGAAATAGTCCTAAGTAAAGTCATTAGTGTCGGCTTGCGCTGTAAATAGAAGTAGAAAGCCACTAATGTTTACTTGGAACTAATTTCTTTTGTTCTATCCCTTTAATCATTATTGTAATAATACGAAGCGTTTACGATAGAATGAATTTTAGTATTTTCTTGCTTTTAATTTAGACCGTTTTTGTTTTTTCATTTGTGTTTACGCTCGATATGAAAGAATTTCCTGTTTAAACGACCCCGATTTCGTGCTAGGGCTTTTTTTAAAAACTTTTGGTTTATTTTAAAAAAAAAAACATTTGGAATCAGCTGTTTGATAGAGCACGTGGTTTTGAAATATTAACCGAAATAAAAAAATAACAAATTGTTTATATTAAAACATAATTGATCAACTATCTTGTTGATGGTTTATCATTCTGGAAGAAAATTAAGATTAAATCTTGATTTCATTGAATGAAACATTGCATCACATTCAGACGGCGGCCTATCACGCCGCATCTTGTTTGTTTACATTTTTTTCGTAAGAACGTGCTTAAATCCGGCAATGCGGGAATAGCAACGCTTAAGAATGAAGAAACCTCCTTTATTGTTTGGTGGCAGCTAATTTCTTACGATTTTTACTCAGGTAAGTTTGAAAAAAAACGACGCAAAATCGGTGATTTCTTACGTCTCAGTAAGCACAAATGCAAAAACAGAAAACGACTTTATATATATATATATATTATATCTATATATATATAATTATATAATAGATATATATTATATATATATATATATTATATATATATAGTATAGTATATATTATATTATATATATATATATATATTATATATTATATATATATTTACAGTTGTTCACCACCACTCACGGGCAGAGCCCTATTTTCGGGAGGGGCGTTGACTGCCAAAATTCATCCATTAGCAGCAAATTATTGAAATGAAGCCACAGACCAGGCTTTATAGTGAGGGAGATTAAATTCAGCAGGAAAACACAGAAGCATGAGATAGTTCCACAGAAACAGAGGTGGCCATGGAAGAAAGTTAAGCACCTCAGCGAACTAGCCTGGAGTACAATATCTACACAAAACTCTTGCGCACGCAGACTCTAAGCACCCTTGTGCTAAGAGCGGCGTCGTAAAGGTCGGTGCGTACGCGAAGTGGTAAGTTCCCTCGAACACCAGCCGCTGCGGTATACTATAGAAGAGATAAAAGCACCAACAACGCACGCAAAGATATAGGGGTCAAGTGAAACTGGATCGTACCAGGACAGTTTATAAACCATTTGGCCTTTGGACTCGACCTGTCCAGAAAAGCCGCGCTGTGAAACCAGGCCCCCCCAGATTATGAGTAACAGTTACTCCATTACAAGGGCGGATGAGAACCTTGTATAGCTGGAGTAACTGAAGAAGAAGAAGAAAAAAGTCTCGCAGTCTAAACAGAACTCCCAGTTTCTTTGAGGCCCCTAGCAACCCGTTTGTATGTGAGGTTTCCAAGACTTTTTGGTTTTGTGTTAAGGCCAATGACTGTTATATATATGTCAACAGGAGAGAGCGCAGAGAACCAGTGAAGAGAGATAGGAATGTTCAGAAGGTGTTTTAGAGAGGGAGATTTGTAGAAGTTGAGCGTTTTTTAAAGAAGTGAATGTTCACAAAGGTTGCTGAGAACGACCAACACTTCGGGGAAATTCTATCCAGATCAGCGAGAATAGAATTGGAAGATTAAGACGAGAGAGGCAATTTAAGAAGTAAAAGAGGGAGCAGACTTGAATGAGTGTAGAAGAAATAGAAAGGTCAGAATCAATTCGCAATATAAGTGATTACGATTAGATGTGCATAGATCATTAATTGAAAAGTAGGAATAAAGTAGGAGATAAGACAGACCCTGAGGAACACCACTCTTTGACAGAAAAAGAAGAAGTCGCCTCATCAACACTAGCCAATATTGAGCGATGACAGAAGGAAAGCTTAAGACATAAGTAAGCAAATAGAAGGAGGAAACCTAAAGAGGAGGGAAGCCTGGAGAGCAGTGACGCATGCCATACCCGGTCAAATGTTGTTGGATATGTCAAGCGCCACCACGCAAGCTTCCCATGTAGTTCCTACGTGCGGAAAAACCATACATCGGTTAAAATAGGAAGTATATCGCCAGCAAGACCTCTGAACGCCGAAAGCCGTATTGGTGATCGGAAAGAAGAGAATGAGATCCCAGATGGTCTAAGAAGTGAGATTTGAGAAGGATTTCAAAATTTTAGATAAATACAGGTGAGAGCATATAGGGCGGAATAGTTAGAAAGATCAGGGCTGCTTCCTTATTTCGGAATAGGTTGGAAATGTGCGTGCTTCAACACTGAGGGGGAAAGTGCTAGTATTGAAACATAGATCATATAGGATTCTGAACCGTAGGGCTAGGTCAGCCACGTAAGCATACATTCCCTTAAAAATTCTCACTCGGAGAGGAACTGCCATTCCGAGCACCCGCCTTCCTGAACGTCATAGATCTCAGAAGCCCATGACCGATTCAAATGTATCATTCACAGTGCAAGACATTAGGACGCCTTGAGAGGAGAAGGCATGAGGTAGGTTAGGAATTGCAGAATCGTTCCAGGTTGAGTTAGCAGGAAAATAGCGAGTCCGAAGATTGGCCTTTTCAGAGGAGAGACTTATTATATATATTAATATATAATATATATATATAATAATATTATATATATATAATATATATATAATTTATATATATATATAGTGGGCTGAGATATATATATAATAATAAATATATATATATATATATTATACTTATATATATATATATATATATATTATATATATATATATATATATATAGTGATGATATATATATATATATAATATATTATATATATATATATATACTATTTATATTATATATATATTATATATATGGATATATGTATATGTATATGATATATATATATAAGTATATATAGTATATTATATATATATATATATATATATATATATATATATATATATTTATATATATACATAATATATATAGTATATATATATATTATATATATTAGAGCCCAATTTATAGGGATAAAAGTATCGGTATCGGTATCGCTGTATCGGCCAAAAATTTTGTATCGGTCATCGTTATCGGTATCGCAGTGAAAAAATTTGTGAGCTACTTGTACGTATCGATATCGCGACTAAAATTTTTTTATCCGGTGCTACACTAATCTTATATATATATATATAAATATTATAATATTATTAAAAGTATATATATGATATACTATAATATACTATATAATATAATATATATAATCATTATTACAAAATTTTTCGATATATGAAATATTAGATTTAATATATATATATGTATATATATATATTATAGGTATATATCATCATATATATATATATATAATAGTAGTTATAATATTAATATTTATTATATATTATGTTATTATATATTATCATATATATATATATATATATCATACTTTATTAGTGTATATATATATTATATATTATATATATATATATATATATATAAGTTTATATATATAATATTATTATATATATATATATATAATATAATTGTTCTATTTATATATTACTATATATTAGTGATGGACCGGATGTCAAAATTTGACTCTTTTGCCGGATGCGGAGCGGTAAATGCGGATCTAAAAAGGATCAGGATCGTGGATTCTTAAAATAGATAAGGAATGCGGATGCTGATGTTTACTTTTTGAAGTTTGAATTAAAAATTATATTATTTATATCTATCACAATAAACTTATATATGCTTATATATATAATATATATATATATATATAATAATATATATATATATATATTTTATATATATATATATTATATATATATATATATATACTATATATATATATATATATATATATATATATATATATATATATAATATATATATATTTATATATATAATGATATAATATTATATATATATATAATAGTATATACTACATATATATATATCTATATATATACTTATATATATATTTAGAGTGTAGCGAATGGTGATTTTTCACTCATCGCGGATGCGGGATAGTAAAAATCATTATCCGCGATACGGGATGCGGATGCGGATAGCGGATACTGAGGTTTTAGAGTTTTAACCACACGTACTTCATTATATACACATATATATATATATATATATATTATATATATTATCATATCATTATTATTATATATATATATATATATATATAATATATATTATATATATTACCTATATATATATATATATATCTTATATATATTTATATATATTATATATATATGGTATATATACTTTTTTATCTATCTATTATATTATATATTAAAATATCATATATA
>JABUQX010082308.1:0-7500 GCA_015478945.1 Trachelipus rathkii | reverse complement strand
CAGGAAGCGGGTGCCTGATTGCATCTCCCCGAGTTTTAAGGGGGTGTACTCCGTGATAGCCCCTACTCTCTTTCAACTATATTCTCTATGCCTCAATACTAGCACTTTCCTTCAGTGTTGGAAGCGCGCATATGTCCAACCTATTCCGAAAAAAGGAAGCCGCTCTGATCCTTCTAATTATCGCCCTATAGCTCTAACTTGTATTCTATCTAAGATCTTTGAAACCCTTCTTAACTCTCATTTCTTAGACCATCTGGAATCTCATTCCCTTCTTTCCGATCGCCAGTACGGCTTTCTGCACTCGAGGTCTACGGGTGATATACTTTCCTATCTAACAGATTTATGGTTTTTCGCCTTCAGGAATTACGGGGAGACTCTGCGCTGGTGGCGCATTGACATATCCAAAGCATTTGACCGGGTATGGCACGCGTTTCTGCTCTCCAAGCTCCCCAAGCATTATATTCTATTGGGGCCGTCTCCGAAGCAGGATCAACTAATCCACTAGGTTTTGCTATATTCTGGCCAAACATTAAGTTTGCGGGGCTGAGACCGTTCTTTGTTATCGGCGCGATTCTCAGAGTGAACAACACCATAGGTAAGAGGCTCGGCCGGTCGGAGGGGCTTAAATCATGTTCTTGCAACATACATCTCAGACAAGCCAGCAAATTTCTATGATTTACCTCCAGGAGGCCATTACATCTAGGGTTTGAACTACAAGTAGTCCGGTGATCCATTCCCACGGCCTGTGACTTCCTCGAACATCGACTAGTGAAATCGCCCACCTTAAATCAGAAATAATTTACCTGAGGGAATTCACAGAACGGAAAGCTAGCTCGTGAATGAATGCATTCAATATTTCTCCCGAAGTTGTTTCTTTGAGAGGCACAGCGAACAAGTACTTACTGTAGCAGTCAATTAACGTTAGTAGGTATTTTTACCCTCTCGCATTAGGTAACTTAAGAATATCAACATGAAGGGCTTCAAACTTCTTCGTTACTTCTTTAAAGAGACCATAATTAGGACTTATACCTGGTATCGTTTCATTTTTCTGACTTGCTGGGCACGTATGGATAAACTGTTTTATCTTTTTATGCATGTGCTGAAACACAAATTTATTTTTTATACAAAGGAGGGTTTTATTCAGCCCCAAATGTCCTTTATTATGGCATTCACCGATTACTTTCTTTACACTATCTTCAGGCACAAAAACTCGAGAATAGTTCAATGAGACATCGACATTTAATTCTATCTCCTTTCTGTTATAAAAGAATTTCTGTTTTATTAACTTTAAAGTTATGCGCAAGCCCTCTTCTGGCGTCAAGTCAAAAACCCAAATAAACTTAACCTCTTGTACCCCCAAAATCGCATTTTTTTTTATATACTCACAAGCTTAAAAATACTTCAACACACTTGGAATTGCTTGTCTTGTGGGTTCCTAATCCCCAGTCTGCGTCTGATAAAATCTTTACGCTCCCAGATCAAAAGTATCGTACTAAATACACGATGTACACCTTTGGAATGCCTCTGAAGTAATATAGTTAAAAATCATCATGCAAACACTGAGCTTTCGAATTTTTAAATCCATCGTACCATTGTCTAGGAGCCATGAGCTTTGACTACTGTACTGATAGGTAAAAATAACGGGAAAGATCATTCAGATTATCTTGGGTGGCTAAGTGAGGTTAAGCCTTTTACTTAATAGCCTTATGTTACCATGAAGCCCACTAAATTATATCTCATTTTATATCGGCATAGCAAAATACATCACTTTTTCGCCACGGCGTAATTGAGTTCCTAAAATCACACACGATTCGGACCCCTCCCCCATTTTTTTCTAACACGCTGATGGGGAAACTCCATTGCGATGGTGCCCTCTTTAAAACTTTCGCTTTTACTAAATTTAATAGCTCCCTCTTTGTTTGTTCGAATAATTTGTGAGGAATACGACGAGGTTAAGTTTTATTGGAACTCCGCTTATATTAGTTTTATAAGGAAAAAGTGAAGCTAATTCCTTCAAGATAGCAGTTGGAATGCTCGTCTCCTCTCCCCCACGTAAAGCACAAGTATCCCCCCCCCCTTTCTATTCTTAAGTTTCCACTCAGCGTTCCCCCCCCCCCCCCACTCCCTCACCAAATCATCCCCACCCCTTAAGCTGCTCTTCCCGAACATTAAAATTTTCCGGTAAATATGCATTTATAAATAAATGTTTAAATTCAACTACCAGATTATTGACTATAGGTATTTCACTAAAAAGTTCATTAGTAGCTACAGAAGAAGAAAATTGAGAGAGAGTATGAATAAAAGCCTTATCTCTACAAATCGTGTTAACATAAATTTATACCTTCTTTGCTCTGAGTATCCGTTAACACATCTGTCTCAAAATTAATATTAAACGAAAATTTTTTTAAAAACGGCATTCCTAATATACAAATGGGTAATTTAGTAGTTAGAAATTCTACATCATAAGTTCTCTTTAACCCAAAATCAATTGTAACAATTTCGCGCGAGTATATGTCAATTACGGTATCATTTGCTGCTTTAATTTGACCAATAATCGATACATTCTGGTCTCCATCCATAGGGAGTAAATTGATCTCACTACCTGAGTCGATAATAAAGACTCTTTTTGATATTTTATCAACAATTGTATAAAGTTTATAATTTCTTACATTATTTAATACAGACAAATTATTTATGACCTGATTTTCTCCAGTCGGAGCATCCGTAATTAATATATTTTGTGAGCCGCTATAAGCCAGCGTGGGTATCGTATGGGTCACATCGATACTCTTGTCAATAGTCGGAATACTCAGAGCTTCATTGGAAGAAGGATGACCTCCTTGTACATGCCAGTGAGCACCTTGCTCGTTACTCTCTTAAAATTACTCAAAGCTACATTTTATTTATTATTATTATTATTATTATTATTATTACTATTGATATTATTATTATTATTTTATATTATAATTATTATTCATATCATTATTATATTATCATTATTATTTAATATTATTTAATTATTATTATTATTATTATTATTTATATTATTATACCCATTAGAATACCAAACATACTATTATTATTCATATTAATATTATTATTAAACCTGACTATAAAATTAATGCAAATTATTTACTATAGCAGAATCCCCATAATTAAAAATACGATAATTTTCATCTAAAATATTCACCTCCCCCCTAACTCCTGTTCGAGGGGGAATCTGATGCGTTTCCCTGCCTTCTTTGGGGATGTGACTCATGGACTTGCTGACTTTCTCCATTTGGCGGGAATACCAAAGAATACATAGGACAAAATTCCGAATGACAGGTGTAACTTCTATGGAGAAATCTGGAGTGTGGTTTACATAACTCGCCGAGCAACTCAGCATTTACAGTGTTGCCTATTTTACGTTCTCTATGAGCATTTCTTCTATTTTGAAATGAAGGTTGTTCTTCTGTACGAGTCGGTTTGGCAGCGGCCTCACTCAGCTGTCCCGCGACTTTGGTGAGAGACTTGAGAAGCCCTTTCATCTCTCGAAAGAACTCATTTGTTTACTGTTAGCCCTTCTGAAACTTGAGACAATCGTTGGTTGTTGTTCGTATTTGCGACTCTCTCCATATGAGCCTCTCTCGTGTGTTTGGAACTGTTCTCCTTGAGATGATTCACGGCCCCCCAATATTCTCTCCCCCTTCTCTCGTGGGGGGTTTCGTAGTCGTTCCTATAAAAGTTCTTATATAAGTTATCTGCTACTTTTGTAATTTTTTCAAGACTGCTATCGTCTGCCAGAGTCATTAAACTTTCTTGTATGCGAGATGGAAGCTCATTAATAAACAACTCATGAACAAACGGAGCACTGTTTTCCGCAAGCAGATCAAATCCTATTCTTCCCATAACATCACGGACTCTTGCCAAATAAACTGAAGGGAGTTCTTCTTTTTTTTTCCTATTTTTGAAAATCGGCATTGATTTGACTTCTCAAATTTGGGGCGTAAGCTTCCTCGATCGAGGGCAATTAAGCTTTGAAAGCAATCTGCCCCCCAATGGAAAGTTGCCCCGTAGTCCTTGGTATGTCACTGTAACGACTGCGAAGAGCGTCTATGACAGCCCAGACTGCCGTGTCACACTATCCGGACACAATCTCCGAAGTATGTGAAGAACAGGTAGATGCAACAGTAGGCAGATAACGCCATCACAGGATGTACAGTGAAGTCTCAGAGTCTCGTATCCTGACATAGTCGGTACACCAAGTCACCGCGCGAATATACATAACACACTGCACGTGTCTGACACGGACACACACGACAGAGTCAGAACCACTCTGGAAGGGTGAAATCGTAGAGAGTAGCATCTCTTGTGGTAGCGCCAACCTCGACCTAGACAAGCTGCGCACTATGTCAAGTCTACTCTCGCTCCTAACTGGAGATTTGGGCGAAGAGGGGAAACGATTCGAAGTTTCCGCCGAAGCTTTTGATGCAATACTTGCACTTTCCCCTTACCCCTCCCGGCTTTAAACCGGGGATCTTTTTTGATGGCTGGGGCTTCTTAAAGTCCCTTCTGCCCGTCTCTTTACTTTTTTATTTATTTATTTATTTTTTTTTTTTTTGTGATATTATTTGAAAATGGAGCTCTTTTTCACAAGACTAGCGACTTTTAAAATAACGGGATTCTTCACGCTAATCGTTATGTAATAAAGTTTATGAGAGCTCTGTACCAACGCACTAAGACTTTAGTTTTTCCAAAAAATTTTTTTCCACAGTATATGGGTCACTTCACTTAGCACTATATTTGTTTATTGGCACTTTTCACTTTGACAATCACCGTATTTATTATTATTATTATTCTTATCTGGCCCTCTTTTATCAAAAGGTTGTAATGACTGATGTCGTTCTGGGGTCACCAAAGCTATGTACAAAGAATGATCTTTATAATATTTAATTGGCCCTATTTAAAAGATCACCTTGCTGTAGCAAATAAGAAGATAGTTTTGGAATAGCGAAACGCTTCTTTAGTTATTTCTTTATTAATTATGTCTAATGACTATTTTACATGAACACACATTAAGATATTTCACTGTTCAAAATTTAATTGTTTTTAAAATACTTTCAATTTAATTACCATTACAATATCAATTTTATGACCGAGAGAGCGTCAAGATGTTCGCACTCTGATCTACATTTTCTAACTAACTGAATTCCCATAGGCACTCCAAGGGTGACAAGAGTCACCTCGGTGACCTTGATACTATACAAAAATAAAGAAAGAAACAGTTATTTCGGCAACAGGACTTTTTTGTACAAGCTTTTCTTACAGCTGTGCACCAGAAATCTGGGTAGCACTTACATATATCCTTTATAAATTTTATACAATGTAACGAGTCCGGTATATATATATATATATATATATATATATATATATATAATATATATATATATATATTTGTATAATATAATACTATATATATATATATATATATATATATAATTAGTATACCTATATATATTATTTATATTGATTATATATATATATACTATAGATATATAAATATATAAATAATATATAGCATATATATATAATATATATATTATCATATATAGATATATATATATATATATATTATATATAAATTCTTAAATATTGACATCATTCCATATAGTGTGTGCTGTGAGAGATGCGTATTCAGCTAAAATATGCGCGAAAAGAGACTGTCTAATATGCAGCACATCCACATTTTAGCTCATATATTCATATATATATATATTATACTAAAAATATAGTATATATATAGTATATATATATATATATATATATATATATATATGATATATATAAATATTAATATTTATATTTATTAGGATGTACCGAAAACCTCAATTTTTTTTAGAAGTCGTTGCCTGTAGGAACTAACATTGGTGTCTGGGCCGGTAAGTTTACCAAAAACTTTCCACCTTGTCATATGTCTCTCTTAAAAAAATCTAGTATGATTTTCATTTACTCAGTTATGATTATGCTTAAAAAAATAATATATAAAATTGATATATGTGAAAAATATCAACGATAAAATGACCCTCGACTCTTACTTTCGAGAACTTTAAATAGTGGAAAACCATATTTCAAACTCGATCTGTAGCTTTCTATACTCTAGAGTCTAACCTGGGATAAATAAATTTGTACAAGTATCATTATTATTATTATTATTATTATTTATATTATTTATTATTATATTATAATATTATTATTAATTATTTATTATCTCATTTTATTCTATTATTTATTATTTATTATTATCATTATTATATATTATTATATTATTATATTATTATTATCTATTATTATTATTCATTTTTATTATTATTAGATGATTATTATTATTTATTATTTATTATTATTATTATTATTATTATTTTTATTATTATTATTATTATTATTATATTATTATTAAAAGAAATTAACTTTAAAGTAAACACTACAACTACAAAAAATATTGACTTAACTGTTTCAGCAAAAATTTTGAAACAAGATTCCATAATTTTCTTATATTAAAAATGAACATCTATTTGAAATGTTGAATGTGTGCATGTAGGAAGATAAGTTGCTCTCCATGATTGTGGAGTTAAATGTATCTTTATCCTCAAGAACACGTTACTCGCTTCTGGGGAAAGAAGCCTCTCAGAATAAACTGATGAAGCAGGCCATGCTAGCATTCATTTAGCTATTAATTTAATAAAAGGTAGTTTTCTCGATTGTTGTTCCACCATTGTAATACTTCTTCTTCAGAGGCTTTTGAAGAAACTGATTTTTCAGCTAGATAAGTTTCCATCTCAATTACAAAGTCCACAACACCTGAAAATTTTTGTCTAACTTTTTCCTCCCCCCCCCCTTTTTCCTCTGGGGAAACAGATGTGTTTCACCCATCTTCAAATCATAACAAAATATGGCCAATGACACTTTTTAAATCGGAATGCTGATAAGAAGTAGAGGGTTGTTCGCCGGGTCCGAGACTCTAAAGGACGTCCGACTTGTTAATCAGACAAGTTTTCAGTAGAATATGTAAGGTGTAGCGGAAGTTGATAAGTTCCAGTTCCGGCCAGAACCAAAAATTCTGATTCCAGTACATCCCTAAATATATATGCTATATATATATTATATATATATAATATATATAGTATATATAATATAGATAGTATATATATATATATATACTATGCGGTAATATATATATATATATAGTATATATATATAATATATATATACATAGTATATATATATATATATATATACTATACGTTATATATATATAAGCTATATATATATATATATATATTATATATATATATATACTATATAATATATATATAATATATTATATAGTATATATATATATAATATATACTACATACTCCCTGCTATATCCTAACCTTAAACTCATAACGTAATCACAATTACAAGTTCATAGATAATACCTATATATATATCATATATCCCTACTCTCTCTCGTGACGG
>JABUQX010082306.1:22500-24915 GCA_015478945.1 Trachelipus rathkii | reverse complement strand
GGAACTGCCATCATTTAATATTCCAAATTGAAAATTTTAAAAATATCTGTGAACCAGTTTTTCCTCCCATTTTACATTCAAAAGCTGATCTCAACACTATTTCCAAAAATGTAGTGGCGACATGGTAGATACAACAGGTTTTTCCCCCATTAACTGTTCGAATAAAAACACAAGCACCCTTAATGCGGCCAATATTTGCAACAGTAGTATCAAAAACATATTGCTTGAATTTTGTCAAGTGCTTCCCACGTTCAACTGCTGCAACAATACACTTTCTGCCACAGACTTCCTTCCACTATTATCTATGTGAAACTCTAAACTATTCTTCATCTCCACACTGATCAAAATGCTATCTCTCAACATTTCTTTACCTGACAATACTGCGGTATAGTAATTTTTCATCCCAGGGACAACAGCTTCTTCTAAATTTGTATAATAAATCTATTGAAAAGATTTTATTCTTTCTTTACGAAATTTTTCCTGTGAATTCGAATTACACTTACTAGCTTACTAAAAATTTGCTGTGTGTCGAGTCCTAAATATTCTGCGTAGCTGATATTATCCGAACTGCATCTCTATCTGATATCAGCCACACCTATTTCAATAATTAATGATAATTTTTCTATTAATTAATTCTTTAGTCTCGACTTATTTCTTTTCTTTCTAACTGCTTATTCTTCCTTGTCCTCACGTTTACTACATCTGTGCAGTGAAATATTATCTTCAAAGTCTTCTACATCTGATGTGCTGGAGTCTAAAGGATTCAAACCTCTTCTAATTTCAAAACAATAAAAACATACTGTACACCAATTCATCTAGCTATTTACATTGAAGACAAACATAACTAAACATTAAGACATATATTAGTTATTCTTTCTTGTTATTTCTAGGCAAACATATTTTAAATCGTCTTCTCTCATCTACTATAAATAAATAGTAATAGCAAACCTTCTATCCATTCAGAAAAGAATTATATTATATATGTTAAATATATGTTTGTACTGAAGATGCTTCAATATTACTAATTCAACAGTAAAAATAAAGTAAAAAAAGAGTAAAATATAATAAAATAACATAAAAATATATGTATAAGAGCATTAATAAATAAATAAAAAGATAAAAAAACTAACCTACATTTATTTTCTAGATTTTGTACTTTGCCATCTCAGAATGCATATCTTTTTTTTTGCGTCGCTCTTCACTTTGTATATTTTAACATCAGCGCCTCCCATGCCAACCTGACGTCCTTTTCCTCTTTTTGTAGCAAAAACGTCCTGGTTACTTCTCGTTTGGCATTTTGAAGCATACTGATGGCAATGTCAAACAGGCATGCTTCCTTGAAATTTAGTGAGTAGCAGTTCTAGTAATATCTATATCTCCTTAAACGGTTGAGGAGTTGCATGCTTTCCTCGTGGTGAAGTCCGGTCGAGTCTCGTAGTTAGGAAACCCTTGTGGCGAGCTTCTCTCCCGAGGAAATGCCATGCTTGTGGATACCTCGGTAAAAGCATTTCTTTTTAATTAATTTTTTTTAACATTTTCCTTTTATTTTTTATAATTTTTTATCAGAAATATCACCAGTCAATTTTTTTCCTTAATTTTTAATTTAATTTTGTCTACTCCGAATAGCACACTCATGACAAAACCCTTCTAATCAAGAAGCTTAATATAGTAAAGAAATAACTAAAAATATATTTTAAAAATATAAAATTCCCAATTCAAAAAAAAAAATTAAAACATTGCCTTTTTTAAATATATATATATAAAATGTAATAATTTTACTATTTCATAAAATTAAAAATAAAATAAAATGTATTAACATATCATGTGACTTCCTCTATATATATCTATACTGTTTATTTTTTTTTTCTGGCTTCAGCATTATAATTATTATTCTTTGGAATTTCTAACCTAACCAAAAAATAACAAAACAACCAAAATAATCTAAAAATAAGGGAAACTAATTAATAAAATACTATTCCACATTATTATTTTTTGTTTCAATTGTAGTTATTTAATAATTTCACTTAAAAAAAATTTTCGTATAAGACTGTCGCATGTAAAATTATTGAATAGTTGGAAGAAATAAATAACATTAAAAATTGCGAAAAATTTTTAGAATCGTAACCGTGTACCATTTCTATCAATAATGCCGGAATACATACCAGTTTCGCTGCAAACCCACTTACTCCATATAAATATAATCAGAATAGAATATAGTATAATATAAATATAAGATATATATATATATATATATATATATAGTATATATAATATATATATATTATTATATATTATATAATACTATATTAATATAATATATATATAAGATTATTATAATATATACTATATATAATATTAAGATTATATATAATATATATAATAACATTATATTAATATAATAATTATAATATAATC
>JABUQX010082306.1:0-20000 GCA_015478945.1 Trachelipus rathkii | reverse complement strand
AGCTCGGCCGGTATGAGAGATAAGAAGATAAAGAGATAGAAGAGAAAGGAAGAGAGATGAGACTAGGACGAGAGATGAAAGAAGATAGTATAGAGAGAAATACGATGAGAATATATAGATAGAGAATAAAGAGTATAGAAAGAGAGAGCGAGAAGATAGACGAGAGAGAGAAAAATCACTAGAATACGAAGAAGAGAAGATAAGATAAGCATAGAGGAGATAGACGAGAGGAGGAGAAGAGAGAAGAAAGTGAAATGAGAACTGAGAGATAGGAGAGACAGAAATAGAGAGAGAGCAGAGAGAAGAATAGATTAGAGATAGATGCACCATCATAGATTAGAGTCGAGCGATTCACGAGACATAACCGGGACGCGATCGTCACACGACCACAGGAATCGACTAGCGCTAGCTTACACTACAGCCGCACACTGGAACTAGTTCGCACTGCTATACTATGAGTCGCAGGATACGCACAACACCACTAACGAGCTTGCGACATAGACATCGGCTGACGAGATTCCTACCCGTGTAGAGAGAGCACCAGTATTCGCGCGCAGAAAGAAGAGGCGATTGACGACCTGTCTTCAACCGGAGAGTGGTATTATCGCGTCCTATGCACTAGACGAGTAGCGTCGCGTAACCTTATCCTGTACGCGTAAGCTGACGAGATACACTCACCGTGGTCCGAGTAGAGCGTGTGATGCTCATCGGAGAGGCTGTAGGTGACGCGACAACTACGAGAACTGGCACATGGGGAGAAGAGAGTTGGACTCACGCGTGCAGCTCTGAAACTCACACACACGTCGGCACAATATTGACGCGCGTCAGAGAACGTTTAATTCTTCTGCGTTAGCTGCGGAAACACATATGATACAGCACGGCGAGCTCCAGCACACAGTGGCCAACAGGGACACCGACGTTACCTCGAATCTTAATTCACGAATACTCCTCAGCTGCTTGATTTCCACGCTTCACCGGATTTATAAAACAGCATTTACAACACACATCGCACCGATGACAAGTGCACAAAACAACACGTACGATCCTTTTATCCACTGCTATTACTGCCTCATACGCATGAGAATATCCGACTTACTCAATTCACTGCAATGCCCCACGTGTATCTGTAAAGTCAACTATGCTTCTACCGCCATCCCTGCTTAGCATTCATCTGCAACACTGACCTACCCTTCCACCGTATAAATATTCTTTTTATCCTTCTCTAGGGATCTTAATCCCGACCCGGACTGCACAACTAACTGCAGTAGTAAGCATACTAGCATTATTGTACTGCTTACTTGGTAGATGAGGAGACACCTAGTCACAGGACTGCTAGTGAAGACGGAATGCAACAGGGTCTCTGATCTTTGCACGTGTAGACTTATCTTTGATGACACACAATTTCCCGCAGCGCCCCTTCAGATTAGGAGAGTATATCCTCTCGGGAAGAGTTACTCCCTTCCCACGTTAGGTGAAACACGTATCCAAGTAATATGAATTAACTGTTAAGTCTAGGACCGCAACCACATTATTATTGTAGAGCAATCTGCTTAAGAAGTGTTTCTTCTACTCCATGTACTTCTAGAAGGAGAGGAAATACACAAGCTAGTTTTGTAATGAGGGGGTGTCAGGTAGTGTGAGTGACGGGCTCTTATGTCATATAATAACAACTTGCTATTGCTTTATCTCTAAGAGGTAAGAGACAAAGTTTACTAAAGTCAGTTGTTACCTGGCGTCGTATCACAGGACGCTTACAGATGTACTTTGTCTTCACTTAGAGACGCTAAAGGGTTGACTCTGATCCTATTCGAGCCATCTTTAACATCATCCGACAGTGACTTTTTCAGGCCTGTCTAATAATGATCATCATACCGAATAGCCTATTTAACGGCGAATCGACTTCATGGACGTTGTTGAGAACTCTACCATGGTAGAATGAGAGTATTCCGTAATGTGGGATGTCATTAATCGTTGCTGATGTCCACTCCAGCCCATTCATTCGTGCGCTTTACCTTATATCCACACTAGGATTTACAATATAGAGCTTGAAGATCTTAGTAACAAGTGCTTTAAGTTAGACGGTAGATAATACCACTCACTCACACCTCTAACCGGTTCCTCACTCTTCTGCATTTGCCCATTTCCGTGGTGTGTGCCTTATTACCAACCCTTCGTTCGTCCTTATCTCTGGTGAGTCGGTCATTTACTGGCATGTATGAGAATTTCCCTCTCTTCTTCGTCCTTGTTTTTCGTTTTCTCCTCCCAGCAATTTCGGATGCTCTATAAACATTAGAGTACACACGGGCGACTTTACTGTAACCTTTTATGCCCGGAGACTCGTCGCCTTCCTCCACAGAAAAACTGTTAAAAGGCCCAAGCTTAGTATTGCTAGCACTTATGCTTTAAATCTGAGAATTGTTCTATCCATGTATCTTAGAGTTGTTAGGTTTATCCTCTTTATATGGTCCCCAAAGTCACTAGCCTGTGACAGATTGAGGAAGCCATGGGTGATTTCAGGGAGCCTTGAAGCTGCCAAAAATTCACGTATATACCTATCTGCTATCCAGTTTTCACCTCATATAGTCAATCCTTCACGTCAAAATCTTAGATGATGCAATCACATATTTTCGGAAGGTTGTAGGTCTCGTCTTAAGGGATATAGATACAAATCACTGTACCACCAGATACCTTCAGGACCTGAGGACGCCTGGAGTAGTTAAAGCAACTTCCCAGAAGACGGAAAGTTATTGCTCCCTTTGGTTTGTTTGAGTTAATCCTATGAGATAGAGCACGCATTTCGAGACTATTGAGGAACGCTGTCAATTAATCTTCTAGAGTGTAGAGATTCATGAGACTCGGACCCTTACGAGGCCTCCTTTATCATCATGAGGGATTTATTCTGGATGTGATGTTACTTGATCGCTAGCAAGTCACACCGAGAAAGGAACATCAGGGAAAGCACTTGCGCGTACCGTAGATAAGAGAGAAAGAAGAAGTAGGAAAGATACGGAGAGGAGCAACAGTGCCGAGGGCAACTGAAAAAAAAAGGGTGGTGTCCAGCACCAGAAAGGGTTAGCGGCGGAAGGAGCGTCGAATATATATATCGTGTCAAACCCTGTCGGAAGAGCAATCGTCCAGGCGCATTACGTTTCGTAAGACCTTTGACATATGGACATACATAAAAGAGTCATCACGCAGCAGGTCGCTACGGTCATACGGTAAAAGTGGATACGAGATCATCCCGAGCTAAGCCAATCACACCACACACAGTAAGTCACCCTCTTCTCGTTGTGCCAGGTACGGCAGCACCGACCAGACAGAGCTGTGTCGGATAGCACAAGTGGTTCACGAGAGGCGAGTTGGTAAACTTTTACCCATCGCTTTCTTCAAAATGCAGAGTAACTGAATCTGGCTCCAGAACTCCCATGATTTCGCTCCTCCGGCAAAGAAAGAGATAGTAAAGGAGCTGATCCACTCAATGAGTGTTAGACTGGACAAGAGCGTGTCGTGAGTTGTATTTGCGGCCCAATATGAACCTCGGTGATGAGTTCTTTTCTCACGCATCATACTTATCACCTCCGCATACTTGTGATCCGCGTTTTCATGGATCATCACCCGCTTATTGAGACGTAATGTTCCGCTCGTCGTGTTAGTTAAGACCAACTTCTATTCATATACACGTAACAGCAGAAAGCACCGCATGGCATTTATATCAAAGAGTACTCACCTACCATGTTGTGTGCACACGATTTTTAGTGAGAATACGAAGTTACCGACTAACTCACGCGCATTATGGCCTCCAACCTAATTACAGGACGTGTCCTTTTCCGTTATGATATGGTAGGAATGAAAATTTTACGTTATTATATATCCAACATCTCATATTGCGCAACGGAGTAGTCGTTCACAATACGACCGATTCTTAAGCACACCTAGGTACAACATTGTCTAAGATGAAGCAGAAGTCCCAGCACAAAAATAGACACAACTTCAGGTTACGGAGAAAATGATATTACGAATAAGCTCTACAGTTCCACACAAAAGAATTTCCTCTCTCGCTAGGCCCGTGCGAGAGCCTATACACTAATATCGCCCAACATCACCTCATCGCTACTCTCAGACAGAATAGATAATACCATATACAGACACGCATGTGTAAACAAAAATCAAACAATGCCTACCATGTACACACTGAGCAAAATCACTAAAGCTCAATACGGGGGCTATATAATAAGGAAAAGTTAATATAAAATATTCCTATAACATAGATTGAAATAGTCATTCGAGTCCGCGAAGCCTCATGATAAGGCATATACTACTGAATAGGTAAAATACTCACGGTAGGTATATACGGAATACGCCGGCCAATAAGATAAATGCCTATAACTGTAGATAACTACGCTTGGGATAAAAATACGGAATGAATGAGTGTATGAGGTAGATATGAAGCCGAGAGGAAGATATAAGTCTATAGATGATTGAGAAGCCTCAATGAGACTACTGGCCGTATCGCAGCTTGATAAGTTATTATGAGTATTATATAGACAAGTCGAATAAATCACTCACCTACCCAGATACAATTACCTGGATGCTACAGAACCAGATACGCACGAGTGTAGAGTAGTTTCTGATAGCATAGATGAGGCTATACATGACAGTTTCACACTTATAACATTACAGAGCGAGAGTTAGCAAAAAACAACTTTATCAACATCACTCACCATAGGAGATATTGTGATATGAATTTGTTTAAATATAGTGAAGAAGCGGGAAGCATGTCTCACAGCACGATATATTACTTATTTACACTTTTGTCACAGATCACTGAGAAGCTTACCCGTGGAACAGTTAAAAATATTGCAGAAAGGTATAAAAGGGACGAAGCAAGCTAAAGTGAGAGAAAACACTAAGACTCCTCTTATAACAATCAGGAGTGCGAAGCATCAATCGTAGGACAAAACTTGCACTCGAGTATAGTTAAGTATACTAGCATAAGCATATAGATAATATGTATAAGTCTAGGAGTGATGAGCATCCATCCTAATAAAAATTAATCAATAAATATATATACAAACAATATAAATAAGCATATAATAAATTGGAATGAGAAACGTAAATTGAAAATATGGTTAGAATGATGTACATTAATAGATAGGTATAGTGGTATATATATATAGCTCCAAGAGTATGGGAGAAAGTGCAATACCGCCTAAAAAATAAATCTTAGCGTGAGCGGTAGTAATAAAGTAAGGTACTGGAATAAAATAAGTAAGAAAAATGAATATAAATTTACAACTGAAAAGGTAAAATAAGAGAGAATGCTAATAACCTAGTATGTAACCACAGCAAAATCCATAAATAGGGCCTACCACCTTGTAACTGCATAATTTTGTCTGTTTCTTATAGGCCATAAGCTAGGTCTATTTTACACAAATTAAACTGTCAATGCTTCTGAGAGTTAGATTTAAGCAAGAGTTAACATAGTAATAGAAAACGATCGGATTACTATTATAAAAAATTTTACATAAATTGTGATAATAAAATTCTCATTATTATTTGCGAAAAAAATGTAGAATGATCAAATAAATGAAAATATACTATAATAAAATATAAAAGATTATGTAATAATAGTTGTGAAGTAACAAAAGTAAAATGATATAAGTATAAAGTAATCGCTATGTATATAAACTGATTTTAATTATGTTATCAAACCATTATAGTTTAGGTTTCTGTTTGATACCTATATCATAGGGAAAGTGCCAAAGTGAATTTGTAAGTATAAAAAAATCAAGGTTTTATTGTGGAATTGTAAAGCAGATAATAAGTTTTTTAAGCTTATATTAACTTATGATGTAAAATAGGTAGATTATTTCAAATTATTATTGAGTAACTAATATATCATAGGATAAATATAAAGGGATACTCATATATATATTAAGGGTATATATTATATATATATATAGGTAATACCAGATTTCCACGATCGTAATATAACTAGTTCGTATAACTATTTCACCACTATCTCCTGATAAGCTAATTTTACGTGAGGTTAATATAGTGTTTTAGCTCCTAGACGGAATAGTAATATATATATAATGAATTTAGATTATAAAAATTAATAATTATATATATATAATAATAATATGAATAATAGCATATATATATACTGGGTGAAGGAGAGGCGGTCATAATATTCACTTCATAGTAGGGCAAATGACTTGACACTGGCAGTATAAAAGGATTACTATTATAACGAACACCTAAACTAGGTAAAAGTAAGGATAGGGTAATTTAATAGTGCATGGAATGACTACAAGTACATAGTGATTAATAGAAAGACAGGGAAAAAAATACATCATACTACATGAATAGCTCCAATATGACATAGATAAAACTCATATATATATATATAGTCCAGTAAATAAGGACTCAGTTTAAATAATTAAAATGTGACATAGTGTAATGCAACATGGCCAGAAGATATGCTCACAAGGAGTAGAGATAATAACGTGACAATCCCCTATTCGTTTATTCAAAACACAAAATAGAAGATGTGTCAAATTGTCTAGATAGCGCTACAGATGTCTCAGCACAAGGCGAATTATGATCATGTTAAAACATATTGCGACACCAACATAAAGGTTTAGAACCAACGAACAAGTGAAAACAAATCACAAAAGGCACAATTGCAAGAATGTCCATGTAAGACTACTTCTGGAAGGTACGACAGAGGAGTAGAGAACTATTCTACACGATAAAATACTAGTACAGATCCTTTATCCTCTAGATAGAAATAGCGATAATAGATGTCCTTTAGGGCGTAACACATAGGAAAACAAGAACCGGGTGGTACATAAGAGTATAATATCTGAATAGAATCAATAGAAAAAGCTCCGGTAACTCACTAAATGTCCAGAACCGGGAAAAGGGGAAAAAAAAAACGCAGCGATATTATTTAATTCAATCTCTGCAATACATGAATAATAAACAGACTTTTCACGAGTCCAAAGTAGTTTCCAAACAAGAGTCCCTCTTTGGTTTACATATCTAATCCCTTTCTATAATTATTTTTACCCACTGAGGCATTGAGTAATCACAAGACTTTCAGATTCTCTTCTCACGAAGAACATTATATCCTCAATTACTGATGTACTTCTAATGAACGATACCGATTAAATTATGTCAGTAACCTGATTATTCTTCTTTATGACGCCGCATACGATATTGCTAAGCAAAGTCCATTATAATTGAATCAGGGTCTCTCAAATTATTATATCAACAACATGAACCAAGAGATAAGTCTTCAAGAAGTATTTAAGTAATACTACACTAATTACTGATAGAAGCTAACGAGCGAAGAATAGTGGAGTGAGTGCTCAAGGATGATGAAAACCAACAAGTGAAGAAGCCATGATGATTGAAATCTGAGGAATAATGTTTATAATCCCGAAATTCGTTTCTTATTCACTGCCATGTAATAGAGAGAAGATCAGGTGTGAAGTCAACCTTATTGAGTTAAGTCCTTTCTTACCCACGGACAATTTTACTACTTACCAAAATTAAATGAAATTTCTTCATTAAGATATATTATTGCATAATAAATCTTATCTAAAATATTAAGTCATGATGATAAATAAAACTCATGATTGTAGAAGTGTAATTAATTTTCGCAACTCAATAATATATACTTCAATAATAAAATTTAATGAATGAAAATCATATCAGAGATAGACCTCTGTGAGCTTATCAGAATCTCATCTCTTCCATGAGGCCTTGAAAGAGCAAATCCTGCATCTAAGAGAATTGAATCGAGGTAATGTTTATATGTAAAACGTATATACAGATAGATATATCACGTTATATGAAATATTAATATACCTTTATTAATTATCTACAAATATATAATATTATATATATAAGATATACACTAGATTACCGATACTGAACTCATGGACCGTGATATAGTAATAGAAACATATAAATTAAGACTGAGAGCAGAAATAGGTATATATAAAAAAAAAGATATAATATATATATTTATAAATGTATATATAATAAATAATAAAGAGGCGGAATAAATGGAAATATTCTTAAAATGAAAGTAAAAGGAGATGGATATTAGAGAAAAAGGAGAAAACGTTACGAGAATGGAGGAAAGTTTCAGGGAAACGTTGACAAAGGAGAGAGAAAAGTTATTCGATTCAATTATTGTATAATGTTCTTATGTCCTTCTTTAATTGGACGATAGAGCTAAGAATGGGAATGGACAATAAAAATATTATGAATGATAAATAAATAAGATATATATACTATATATATATTATATATATATATATAGATAGAATATAAAAAGAGAATAAAACGTAAATGATATATAAAATAATATAAATTATTATATATATAGTATAATATATAAAAAAAATAAAATATATAAATATAATTATAATAAAAAAATATATGATATATAGTAATATATATAGATAGAATATAAAAAATAATATAATAAGATATAATAAAATATAAAATAATAAAAGCAGAACTCCTCAAAACCAGAATAAAGTATGAAAGGGAATACAGCCAAAATCCCAAAGTTATGATGTCAATCACTGGATATAATGATATAAATATAAAGTCACTAATAGAAAAATATGTACGTAACATGAATGTTGAAAAGTACATGCTATATCAATGTCATCATTGCCATGGAATAATGATATTTCTAAATTCCTCAGCCGAAGACTTTGTTTCGCTATCGTAGAAAGGGCAAGTTTTAGCAAATGACACAAATTAATCAACCAACGTTAGGAGCCCAAATTTATACTTTACCTGACTTGAACCTTTTGTGGCCATTGACCATTTTTGTGAGTAGAACTTTATACCTTTTTCGCATAACCAGACCCAATTTGGATGTTCTGATGGGGTACATTTTTAGGATTACACCCACGGTACTTTTTTGAGAAACTCCTAATGTTTATTATGGAGCATTGACCCTAATTTTTTGGAGAACCTAATTTTTGAGGAAGAAACCCATAAATTTTTATTGAACAGAACCCAAAATTCTTTATGATGAAACCCTAATTTTTTTTATGTAAGACCCTAAATTTTTGAGAACCCTAGATTTTTTGGCTAATCACCCAATTTTTGGCAAACTCTTATGATTTTATTGATCGGCAACCCTATAATTTTTTGCAACCCTGTCGAAGGAAAGGGTATGCGCCCAAACAGGTTGTGCGTCAAGCAACTTACGTTAGTACGTATTTAACCCCCCTATTTTACGCCCCCTAATTTTCGATCTCGACCGATGGGGTCATTTTGATGCCCTCAACGGAGGCTTACCCCCATTTTTAAGTTCACCCCCTATTTTTGTTCGACCGTGGCTAAAATTTTTGGCCACCCACAAAAGGTTAAATTTTTGATCTTCCTTTAGGGCTAAGTGCCCTTATTTGAAGTCGTTACCTTTGTAATATTGTAATGCCATGATATTTTCGCCAAACCCTTTGGTATCTTCCATGAGGAGTCAATAATTATGCCCATAGGTAAAATTTAGGTGAACTACTTAATATAGTTAAATTTAAATAACTATATCTATTTTGGACAGAAAAATTTTAAAGTAGTGATAATAGTATAATGTAATATATATATAGTAGGATGATATGTAACCCTTGGTCTTCCATGGAGTCAGTTTTATTGCCCACAGGAGTAAAGTGATTTCGATACTAAACCTCATTTGAAGTATTCCCATTGGGTCATTTTTTGATTGCCTCATACGGTAAGTTTGTTACAAGACCACTCTAGGTATATAGGATTATTTTCAACTGGAGTCAATTATGACCCACAGTGAGTGATATTTTGATATATACTAAATAGGAATTAGCCCTTTATTAGGTGATGTGCTGTAACCTTGTCTTGACCATGAGATATTTCGGCCTTTGACCTTGCCCACATACCATGGGTTACAATTTAGTTGGACCCACGCTAAACTGACTGGACTTGATTTGGTTACAAATCACCGGTAAGAATAAGTACCGTAAGATTTCATTAGTGTTCGTAAGAGTAATATTGATAGATGAGTGCCAGGTGAGCGTTAGCTAAGGTGTAAGGTAGACCAATAGTTTAGGAAATGCCAGGTAGATGTCGACAATGAAGTGCCAAGTATGATAGTGCCAATGAGTGCCAAGGTGAGTGCCACATAGTTGACAAGTGATAAGTTGACCGTAACATAGAATCCATGAACTGAGTGCCACTTTTTTTCAAGACCTGTGTTCTCAGCTCCCCTGAGCCTAAGAATACTAGGCTCCATAAATATAGGGTGTCTACCACCTAGGTATATAAGGTATGGAGGAATTACGAATTAGTGTATATTAGCATAAATCTGGCTGAGAATGCTTGCCTACGATGAGTTAGTATTATTTTGAATATAACACTATATAGGCTAATGACAAATGAATATAATATACATGAAGATAGTCTATAACACAGTTTGAGGCAATGATCGACGGATGGCTGCTGCCAAGGAATACTGCAGAGCAGCTCGCGCAACACCATCCGCGAAACCGCCAGCGCGGCGACCCGCGACTGCTCAGATAGCCCGCTAGCTAACCCGCGTCCGCCACCGCCCTGCGGTTTAGCGATCCGAGCAGAGGACGGACAAAATTCCCGCGTGAATACGAAAAAAAAAATAAGATGATGCAATAGTAAACTATTCAAAGAATGTCGTTATTCAAAATAGTACTACGAAGTCAATTCAATTCTTTTTACTAGCACATTGTACGAAATTATTAAAATAACATATTGTATAACTTGATCGAAACATATACTTAAGAAGGTCACTGAATAATAAAGCAGTAAAACAAGTAGAGGTTGATTAAGTTAACCTAATGCAGACCTAGAGGATTAAGTATGCCTTTGTTATTTAAGCTGCAATTGTACTGCTATTTAACTTTTCTGTTTTATATTTATTATGATATTTATTTTTATCATATTAACTATTTTACTGCTTTAACTTGTTACGTGCTTTACTGCTTCATGACTTTCGTGCGTTCTGCTTTAACTTTCGTTGAGGACTCCATACGAGCACTAATTAAACCCTCCTTGCTTTACTGACTTCACCGGATAGGCGCGGGGCAATTAACTTATGCGCTGTATAAATTAAAAAGACTATTATTTACTGCTTTACAGATGACCTTATTCAACCTTTCGTGCTTGTACTGCATGTTAAAAACTTACACAGATCAACTTTTAGCATAACCTATTTAACTAGCAGGTGTAAGCTAGGGCGTAAAACAATAGAGGTGTTACTACACATCCACTATAGGGGTATCATAGATCTGCTTTTGCTTTATGATGACATTTACTAGTCTTTTGACAACTCTCATGGCTGCCCTTTGACATGCTTTTAATGCTCTCTTGCTTTTACTAACCCCTGCTTAACTAGACCTTCTTAGGCTTCATTATTTGATTCTGTGCTTTTAACACTGGCATATATTTTATTTGAATAATTATGAAGACATTCCGATTTGTTTTATAAATGAAAAATCGAGTTTTCTATTTTATTGTTGGTGTAATTCTTTTTTATGGAGATAAATGGGATCTCAGATTAGAGTACAAGACTATCTTCTTGTTTAGAATAGATTAAAACATTTGTATTCTTAAATAGAATCAATGCAGAAAATTTTGATTCAAAAACCGTTTTATATATTAATAATTAAAGTTTAATAGGGAAAGTAAGATAATTTAGCGTTTTTCAGTTTATACAGCAGTGTTATCTGGATAGGTTTTCGGATACTTTTCAGAAAATCTGTATCTCAGGAAATCGATATGGCGACATACAAATGCTTGAATGAACCGAAAGATGAATGTAAAACGAAGTGAGTCAAAATTTGAGTGAACAGAAGGATAAGTGAAATAAAGAATATGTGAGGTGAAGGATGAGTGAACCAGAGTGAACGGGAAAATAAGATAGGAAAAGGATGTGAACAGGAAGTAAGACAATTTTAGAGCCGTTGGTTGAGAGAAAGAAGAAAAGAAAGAAGCAAATAAATTAACTTGAGTTTTGGAAAAATATAGAAGAAAAAGGTAAAACTCATGACTCAGAAAAATTGTTATTTCTAAGAATATAAAAATGTTAAGTTCAAAGAATCACATTATGGAGTGACTAAACAAGTTAATACGTTATTGCTCTATAAACGGGAAATCCAAATGTGCCTGTTAGAGGTGAATTTGTTACGACAGAGACTTATTAATGTGATTATTGGAATAATTAGAAGCAATGGATGATACGGCTTCGAGCATCCATTATTACTTTTACAGAGTTTATTTCGTTAATATGCAAACAATCACCAAAAAGACGTTTACGTTCGATATTTATTAAAAGATGCATTCCGATTTTTATTTAGACTCTTCTATTCATTCTTTTAATAATTCAAAAGAAGTTACGTTGCGATTTACTTCTGATCAAATTATCAAATGAAGTGAGGAGCTTAGTATGCTTCACAAGGATTATTAGGACCATACGTACCAGTTGATTGTATGGGTGAATGTGTAGAAATCACGATACCAAATAGAGGAGACTTCAGTCCTAAGGTTCCGTTCATTCAAAAGTATAAATGATATTAGGCTAGATCCTCATGCAAAGCTGGATTCAGCAAGGTCTGCCCACCACCATAAAAGATGCGTACGTATATACTGAAAGTTTAACTTTTCTATGGACATATGGTCGTCCAGCGAATTTAAGATAAGTCGCGGTAGTACGCTCCGCTGATTCTGATAAAGAAGGCATGGATTACAGTATTATGCATATTTAAAGATAGTAAAAAGGCCGCGTACAGAGAAGGAATAGTCTCGCAGATATGGATATATAGACTTTGCAACGATAATCACGTCACGTGAGGAGTGCCATTCACATGATAAAACTGATGCCCCTAAGTCCCGAAAGGAGTATTGATGAACTTTTATTAAGGGGACTATGGTTTAATAATTCCGGAGTAGGCTTCACTGTTATTCCCACAATCCCTAATTATTACTTATCTGTGCGTAAAATTTCCGTTCACAATGATTAGGTAGAATTGTATACTCGAGAATTACCGGAGGAAATTAAATACTCTTAGTATTGCAACTCTCTTAAATTTAAAAAGTGAAAGACCTTAAAACAACAGTCAACTGCGCAAATAACATTTGCGCTTATAAAAAATGTCGTCTAGTTAGTTAATAAAATATATAACACTATTTCTAACGATAGATAGAATAGAGCCTGCCAAAGCAGTTTGAAAACAGGTTCAGGGACATACAGCTAGTGCAGGTAAGGTTTACTTTATTATTTAAGAGCAAATTTAAGGATATTATTGATATCTTATAGATTAAAATGATGTCTAGTTACTACTAGAGTGGTAGGAATGAGTGCTTTCTGAGAGAAGATAACGCCAATATTAATCGTCCGTAAAATTCATAAGTGTTATTTATGACTTTAGGAATTGCATTAAAATCTATTAATAGTGCATATTGTTCATCTTTGAAAACTGTAAAAAACCACATGATGTAGTGAGAATTTGAGAATTGACTATAGACATGCGTCTGAATGATTTAACGAAAATGTTCGTATAAGCTCCTAATAAGGATAATTAGGCAGCTGATAGCACTAGAATTGAAAGTTGTCCGTTAAAGAATGAACTTCAACGCATTGGGTTGAAACATGTTTAACAGGGAAAATTTGATTCAGGTAATTACGTAATCGATGGTCGAAATCACCAGATAGGAAAGATCTGTAACATCAGGTTTTGTCCAATTTCGTTTATATACATATAAAAAACCACAATATTGATTAGATGGATCTAGTTATTGATTAGAAGTGCCTTTAATATTGAACCCTGAGGCAAAAGAATTTGTTATGAGCTAAGATTTTGGATAATGCAAAAGATTAATACTGTGATAAAAGGTTATGACTCGCGACGCTGAATTTGTTATGAGCTGCAAAAATAACAATGAGCGTGTACTATGCAACAGGTAAACCAGAGGATACCGGACCTGAAAGTATTGGCATAACACCGCTTATACGGTTAATGGTAAAACTTAATGGTGTAGAGATGATCTTGGTTATGAATTCTGGAGACCAATATTGTCTGATTGGTGAGAATGAACTTAAAAGGATCCCAAATGCACAGGTAGTAGTAAGTAAGGTTATGAGGTTGATAGGTGTAGAAGTAAGGTTATGAGGTTGAGAGGTGTAGAAGATTCACAGCTTTTTGTAGAGTCACACCGTACTGCAACGTTGGGGATTGATATAGATGACATAAATTATGGTCAGACGGACTTTATACTAGTCAGCAAGTTGAAGGAAGGTGTGACACTAGGGATGCCTTTTCTGGTACGGATTGGCATTAAGGTAAATGTAAAAGAAGGGTCATTTACGCGGCATGGAGAAAATGGTATTGAGGAGCAATTATACCTAACAAGTGGATCTAAAAATTGTATGTGGGTAGTAACGTCAGTGCATGTGTATGTAGTGGAGGACAAAGTAGTTGTAAAGGATGACTGGGTGACAGTTAAAGTAGAATGGAGGTATAAGCAGATTAAACCAAGGAGTAATAAAGGAGGGTACCATACGAAGCCTGAAGAGTTGTTACTTAAGGGTGTAGACAGTAGTAGGAATGGGTACAATAAACGATTTAGGAAATTACCAGGTCTGGTGAAGTGGGCGGAGAAAAGAGGGAATGTATTAGTTAAAATTTGACCCCGGGTCAGTTTAAGCTGGGTAGAGGTGAACAATTGGGTGCAGCACATCTAATAATGGATGAGGAAAGTTAGAGAAGCTATGAAACCGGTGTATGCACAGTAAGGATAACAGTGTAAGAAAGAGCTATGCAGGAAAGAGCTATCATCAAGACAGATTGAAAAGATTGTAGAAGTATTATGGAGGTAAAAGATGGCATTTAGTAAAAGCGACACCGACGTAAGTGAAACATCACTGACATCTTATAGGATTGGACTATTTGATTTTACACCAATATATCAGCGGGCCAAGAGGTTTAATCAGAAAATGAATGAAGAGATCGAATACAGGTAAAGCAGTTGTGTCTGAGGGATAGAGTGAAGCCATATGCTGCAGAATGGAGTTCACCAGTAGCACCAATACGTAAGAAGGATTTGACGCTTAGATTGTGTGTTAATTATAGGAGGCTAGATAATATAACGGAGGCGGATTGGTACCCTATGACGAACAAACCGTAAACAATCTTTGTATGCCATGTGGCTCATTTTTTCACCAGCTTGGATTTGGTAAAAGGATACTACAAGATGAATTTGGACAAAGGTACCAAAGAATTCATGGCATTTTCGACGGTCAGATGTCAGCACTTCTTTAATAGGTTAAGTTTCAGCTTGAAATACGACCCTGCGGCTTTTCAACGGAAGATGCAGAGTATACTCAAGGGATTTAGTAAGGATAAAGTGATTTTATACCTTGTTGAGTATGACTGGTATCAAAGCTGTTTCGAGGATTTATCATATACTGTTAATGAGTAAATTAGCACTTGTTGTTTCCCAAAGAGGCCTTCTGAGTTGTGAGATACATAATTTGTCTTAACTGTCTAGTTTTAAGCCAAGTAGCGGTGAGCCAGCTGGTTCATATACTTGCTTCCTCCAGAGCTTCTCGTAGCCATCTTCCCTTAAGGGTCCATCCACGATACTTTAATGACAAATTGATGGCTTTCCCATAACGATTATGTTTAAAGGGAAATCTCAAAGGTACCTCGGGTTTGAAGAGTTGGTACATGGGGAATGGGAAGTATTGGAATAAGGAAGTAAATTGGGGGAATAAGGAGATTCTGGTTATTGCTACTCCATCAGATAATTATTGCAATTCCCAATTTGCGATCTCCAGTGGATAGTAAGTGTTCGATCCAATAAAGTGTCTGATGCATGTACTCCTTATATATATATATATATATATATATATATTATATATATATATATATATATATATATATATACTATATATATATGTATATATATATATTATATATATATATATTTATATTATATACATAAATATATCATATATATATATATAGATATATATATTATATATAATATATACAGATGCTACAGCGGTTTTGTTAAACTAACGTGAGCGTAAAGTTGAGTAAATGCAGCTGGTTACAAAAGGAAGTACAGTTTTTTCGCCATATCATCAGTAGGACGGGAATATGGAAACTTCCAAAATTTATTAATCAGATAGACCGATTGGAAAAAAGGAAAAATGTTAGTGAACTGCGGAGGTATTTGGGTGTGATTAATTTTCAACGGAAGTTCACTCAGAATTGTATATCGGATGGTATAGTGGCATCTCTTAATGTGCGGCTGACCGGAGCTGAAGGCATGAGTTATCGGAGTAAGGATCATAAATCTCAGATACTGGACAGATAATCACCGCTCATGGCAAAGAGATACAGTGTCATATTCATGAGCGGTTTTAGGTTGCGCGTATTATTAAAATCTAGTGAATAACAATTGGAATCTAATAACATGCGTGCAGATGCAGTATATTTAACACTCTTTCCACATTTTTCATCAGAGGTTAATGGTATAATTATTATATTCAATAAGAGACACATAGGTCTGAAATAAAATATCTACCTCCTATTATCACTTATCAACGTCTTACTGAGATTCTTGACGCTACATTGTACAAGAAATAGACATACCTTGAATTGCCTTAATCCATGTATGGGTTCTTGGGCAGATAGTTTCTGCTTCTTCGTTCACAAACATATATCGAAATGACCGTTGACCCCTCATCAATGTCCGAATCTTCATTTTACAACGTCGATGACGAAAATATCAGTATGTCAAGATTTCCCTTAGGTTTTGAGTTTTCTCTGTGGGGGATACTTCTTCCGTCTGTAATGGCGGAGGGTTTCTCGGTTGTAGCAATTTATTCGGGGTACAGCATGGAATGGTCGACAGGGAAATGAATCGACAGGTCGAATATAGATCGAGCAAAAATATCAAAAATATTTCCAGTACAGCCACCGCAGGCGTTAAGTTTAAGTTGAAGTTAAAGTTAAAGCATTTTAGTAAGTTAAGTTAAAGTTAAGTTAAGAGTTCAAGTTCAGTCAGTTCAGTTGTCTATATATGACGAGTCAGTTTAAGTTAGTCTCTTTTAGTTTAGTTTTAGTTTAGTTTAGTTTATAGTTTAGTTTATAGTTTAGTTTAGTTATTATGTAAAGTTAATGTTAAGTTAAGTTAAGTTAAGTTAAGTTCGAGTAGTTGAAGGTTAAAGTAAAGAGTTAAAGTTAAGTTTACAAAACAAGTTATTGGTAGGGATATCGGTTAAGAAAGAATCCCTCTAAAAATAACCTATTGATTTGTTGTTGGACAAAATGGTTTCGTAGCATATATGACTTCCCGCTCGATCATTTTCCCTGATCGACCATTTTTTATTGCCTACACCTAAAAAAAGGACGATCTTACAATTTTACTTTCATGTTTTCTTCTCGCACAAATGGTTGACAATAAGGAAAAAGCATAATGTCTCACGGAGCTTCTATCTTATTTGACATATCCTCGTGCTATAAAACGGTTCCTATTATGCGCGATAATGTAGTGCTAGAGTTAGATCGGTTTGCTTCCTCAGTCCCTATTTTAGTTCGGGTCGCGTAATATGATGTTATACTAGACATGCTTGTGTCATTTGAACAAGGACAAGACAGTATTTCTTTTGACAATCTTAATAAAATATTCAAAGATGGCCTACATAAGTATTTTATTTTCGAAATGTATCATTACACTATATGAAAATATACAAGATAGGTCTATTAACGCAAAAAATTATAGAATGTCAGTTTTTTGAGTTTTGAAAAATTGTGCTGAGCAATGTCGAATTTCAAGAATCTACTTTTTTTACATTTATAGCTGAGGCGCAAGTTTTCAAAACATCAATCTAAACAACATAGTATACTAGTAAGATAGATAATTAGTGATATAGTATAGGTCCTATGTAGAATTACTGCAATTTAATTAGTATATAGTAAGTATTAGTAAAAATATACATACGAATATACAGAGAGAACGGAGGCCAAGTAAAGAAGAAGGGCGTCAACTGGGCAGATGAAATTAAGTATTGTTTTCTCTTTTAAAGATTGTAGTACAATCTTGGATGGAGAGTAGTGTGGTTGGTAGTAAAACAATAAACCAACTATAAGAGAGAATACTCCATCTGTAAAGTAAGAGAATATATATCAGTCTGGTTAACCAGCTACGCTCTCAGGTCTGGAAGCACGCTCATATATCGAAAGGGAGGGCAGTAAATATATTATTTTTGATTTTTAATTGGCGGTTCATTTATTTGATTATTCGTCGGCAGTTATGAGTTATTAATTACGGAGAATGAAATAAATTTGACATCATAACTAAGAGTGGTAAGTTAGTAAGTGAAGTATAAAGCGGTTGTATTTATATAAAAATGTGTTATATGAGCTATTTGTTACATTAGAGGGTGTCTCTTTTCGTACGACAAGTTAAACAAGCGTGTTCATCAAATCCCGAAAAAAGGTAAGTAAACTATGATAGTAAAATAATTAAGTGATCGTTAAAAATTCCATAAGGTTTCAAGCTAGAAGTATGATACCTGATTAAAATAATTGTTACGTTTAGTGAGTGGTTATATAAAGCAATATAATATAAATTTTATGATCTTATAATAATATATATATAGGAAAGTTCTATATTTGAATCAGTCATTGAGTTTTTAAGTTGAAGAATAAATATATAAATTTATAGATAATGCAAAAAAATTTCTTAGTTGTTATGAAAAAGATGTTTAGTGTAAATAGTATTCTCTTAAATTTGAAAATTCTTTATTAAGTGATGCCGAGAGGCATAAATCTAGGATATTTAATGCCAGAAGCTTGCACACTTTGTATAATATATTTTCTTAAAAAAAGCAAGCAAATTAACTTTAAAGCCATTATACTTTATATACTGAACGTTCAGACATTTTATAGAATTGAAACAAGAAATTAATTTTATTTGCAGTTACATATAAGTTATCGAATGATAGCTATGAAGTTTAAAGTAGATGCAATTACACAGCAGATAAAATTAACATAAGATTTCTAAATTAAACATATATGCTATATGTCGAAATTTGCGTATCAATATAGTATTTGCATAGTTTGAGAAAGAGCTTTTGTGGAAACTAACTCATTAATGCTATTAAGTTAAAGTTAAAATCTTTTTAGTTGATATGAAATGGTTTAGTGGATCAATTATTTTTGTGTGCTTTTATTATTATTTATTAATTTATTATTTATTATTATTATTATATATTTATTATATATTTTATATATATTAATTATTATACTATATTTTAATTATTTTTTGTATTTCGTTATATTATTATATTTAGATGATTATTCCTTATTTTTATATTATTATTAATTCTAATAACCATTACGAAGTGATTTTATTTTATTATTACATATTATAAATTATTATTATTATTTATATATGATTATTATTATTATTTATATATATATATAATTATTAGAATATATATATATATTAATTATTATAAAATATTATTATTATTATAAATTATATTTAATTATTAATTATTTATTAATTATATATATTTATTATTATATTATTATTATTATTTAATTATATATTTATTATTATTATTAATTATATTATTTATAATTATATTATTTTATGATTTTATTATTTTATATGATATAGTGATTGTGTGTTGTAATTGTAAATATATAATGTATGGAAAAAAAATAATTATATCATTTAACTATATATATATAATTATTATGATTATTATTATTTAATATATATATTATTATTATTATTAGATTATATTATTTTATATTATTTTTATTATTAATCTATTATTATATTATTATTATTTTTTATTTATTTAATAATTATTATTATTATTATATTATTTATTATTATTATTATACTAATTTAATTATTTATTATTATTATCTCACATT
>JABUQX010082305.1:40000-41077 GCA_015478945.1 Trachelipus rathkii | reverse complement strand
ACATAGGGCATACGTCCGCAAAACAGTATCATGTTCACTTCCCTTCTATCAATCCCAATTCATCAATTCCACCCCCTCCCCTCCCTCACCATTCCTCTGCAAAACTCTTCCATAAAGACAAATGAATAGCCCGGTGACCATTTACACACCCCCTGCCTCAACTCTTACACCCCAAAATCTCACTCTCCCTTCCTAACACGCTCACACACATTCTACTATTCCTATAAAATGCCCTAATACCTTTTACCTAATTTACCCCCCACTCCATTCTCCTCCAACACCCTCCACAATTCACCCCTCTTCACTCTATCATATGCTTTCTCTAAATCTAAAAAAAACACCCATACACTCTCCCTTTCCTCTCTATACTTTTCTCCACAAGCATCTTTAGTGTAAACACTTGGTCCACACACCCTCTTCCCTCCCTAAAACCTCCTTGTTCTTCCCCCATTCTCCCCTCCGTTAAACCTCTCACTCTCTCAATCAGTATTCTCCCATACACTTTCCCTACCACACTTAAAAGACATATACCTCTATAAGTTCCCAATTCCATCCTATCCGCCTTCCCCTATACAGGAACCAAAACAACCATCCTCCCAATCACTTTGGTACCTCACCACTCCTCCAACATATATTGTATAAACCTATACAGCCATTCCTCCACCCCTATACCCCCCTTCTGCAACATTTCCATTCTCACCACCATCCAGTACCTGCGGACTCCCTTTTTTTCCTTTATTCAAGCCCTAATAATTTCCTCCATTTGTATTTCATCTTCCCCCCCCTCCCCAATTCACTCCCCATCCTCACCCCTTGCAAATCTTCTTCCCCTCCCCCACCCACTTCATTCAATAATCACTAAAGTACTCCCCCCACCTCTTCCTTACCCTATCCTCTCCTCCTTCACTCCCCATCTCCTCCCTTAATCCTCTCCCCAACCCCTCCTTCTTCTTCCTTTTTTAATTTACTTCTTTCCAGAACATCTTGCTCCCCGATTCATCATTTCTCCGTAGCTTTGCTCCTCCATTCGTCTTGTGCTCTTCTCATCGTCCTCTCCCCCCCCGTCCTTGCCCCCAC
>JABUQX010082305.1:22500-30000 GCA_015478945.1 Trachelipus rathkii | reverse complement strand
AAGCTAAATGACAAATTCACGTCAATATTTGACCTCAACAATTCTACTTCAAATTTCCTGAAAGTTGAGATTATTTCTTGAATTAAATATTAATTACTTAGAATCACATTGATTAAAGTCTAATTAAAGTCACATCATTTAAATTGTCAATAATAATTATCAAAAGTTAGTTAGTCTATGCATTTAAATGAAAGCTCAAGTTTAACTTATTCTAATTCTCAATATTTTGTAATTGAATACTAAAGTTATCAGTAAATTTATTTTTAATATTCTTTCCCAATCTCTGGAAAAAAGAAAAAGAACTTATTCAACTGCACATCAAAATATCGTAATCACGAAAATATTTTAACAAAAACAAGGAACAAAAAGATTTAAAATGTTACTAAAGTTCTTTCTTCCGCAAATTTCCAGAGATTGCATCGAAATTTTGTAGTTGGTTTGACTCTTACAGTCTCTCCCCCCTTTAATTAACCCTTACATAAAATTTATTCATTATTATTAAAAAATTTTAGAACAGAAAGTAATTAAATGATGACCAAAACAAAACAACAAAACATACCTCAAAATCACGGAAACTCACTCAATTTAATGCCAAGTTGCTTTGCCTTTGCTCGCGTTAGTCTTCCAGAATTAATAGGGCTGAAATTGCATTCTTGATACTGTTGGCAGATTTGAGCATCTGCTCGTTTTTTCTTTTTAATTAAAACCTCTGGCAGGGAACTTACAATAACTTCTGGTAGGGGACTAATAGCAGAACTTAAAATGCTAGATTGTTTGGGTCCTGACATGTCATTTTCATCATAGTTAGTAGACTGTATTGATAAGTCATTGCAAATATCATAAAACTCATCAATTTGAATCCTTAGTTCACCCAATTGTAAATTAGAAATTTCAGAGTGCAAGTCAAAAAATTTAAATAAATACCAAGCATATTCATTCACATCTTTTGTTGTCAAATTTTCTTGAATTCTAGAGGTCAAGTTCTCTAAATTAGTTAAAATTGCCTTAATCTCCAATTGTAATGTTGGAGTTTCTAAATTAAGATTTCCCAGCGTGTCAAGTAATATCCCATATTTATTTTTCAAATTCCGAATATGAGAACCGATTCTTTCTAAATCACTCAAACCGATAGTGTTACTTAAATCTAAACTTTTTGGTGTCATATTTATGGGAACTTCCTCTGGTTCATTTGAAATTCCGGCTGCAGTATGTAAGAATTCATAATAACTTGATCCATCTTCCAGTGTATCAAGTGAGAAAGAATCTTCTTCCTCTATTGTTATTTCTTTCTCTTGGACATCTTTCAAGTCTGGTAAATTATTGGGATAAAGTTCTTTAAACAGAGGGTGATTTGCCAAGTAATCCGGGGATTCCTTCCAAGGCCTTAAGTAATTATAGTGCACCTGAAATACTTCGTCTTCATTACTCAAAGATTGAATTTCATAGGTAACGTTATTCTGGAAAATCCGAATAACTTTATAAGGTCCTTTATATTTTTCATCAAGTTTATGTTTGACTTTATCAGATGTTACTATAACTTTCTTTACAACTAATTCTCCCACTTCGAAAGGCCTAAATCTTTCATGCCCTCTAACCCAAAATTTGTAATCCACTCTTGGGGCTATTGGTCGATCTACTATTTGATGTTTCAAATTAAGCAAAAATTTGGAAGGTGACATTTTTATTTCAGAGTGCCATGTATTGTTATAAATGGATACCACCTTACCTAAATTGTCCTCCCATCTGGAACCTTCTTTACTTACTGACCGTAACAGGCTGGCGATAGTTCGATTTGCTCGTTCACTGACCCCATTTCCCCAGGGTGTATAACTGCTGGTTTTTAGATGTTGAATCCCATACTGAGATAAGAGTTCCTCAAATTTGCCCGTGAATTCCAATCCTCGGTCACTAAGTATCGCCTTGGGTACTGCCAGTAAAGTTGGAAGTATTTTCTTAAAAGACTCAGCCACTGTAACAGATTTCTTATTTCTTAGTGGAGTGGCATAAAGAAATTTGCTGAAATGATCTATAACGATAAGTAAATACATATTACTGGATATTGAGGAAGGCAGTTGTAACAAATCTATAGCAACAATTTGATATGGCTCAGTAGTTTGAATTTTGAGAACAGGGGGATGTTCTTTCCTATTTTTTATTTTATTTAACTGACAAACTGGACAGGTTAATGAAACATCTCTAACAACTTTTCGTAAATCAGGATGGAACAAATGCTGACTTATTATTTGAAACAACTTGTCCCTTCCTATGTGTGCCATATTATTATGAATATATAATACAAAATTTGTCATAAAAGGAAATGATACTATTGGTACCTGAGTTTGATGCTGGCTTTGGAAATAGAGGATTTCATCCTTTAATGTTATTCCATGATAAAATCTAGAAAATCTTTTCAACTTCAGGGGCAATCTCGAAACAGGTAAGTCTTCACTAATGCAAGATTTAAGAATTTTTAGTGCATTTGTACTTTGTTCTTTTCTTACAGTTTTTCCATCCAATATTTCATCTGAAACGTCATTAAAACAATTAGCATAACATTCACCACAAGGGCATTTAATACTAAATGAATTGTTTAAGAACGGAAAAATAGACTTGCCCATAAAAATGAAAAAATTGTTATAATCTAATTTTGTTTTTAATTGTGCAAGAGCATTGATGCCTATAATCAAACAAAAATTGGAATGTTTTCCAAATACATGGTCATTAATTAATGCGAAAGGAACATTTTTAAGTACTTCTTCATCAATTTTTAAATCTAAAATAACATATTCATTTAACCAATTACTTCCATTAAAACCAACCATACTTACGGGATGTGGAAGTGCCATCTTCTCCTTTCCTACTTTCTTCTGTAAGTAGGTAAAAGCCGAATTAGTAATTAAATTCACAGATGATGCTGTATCTAAGATTCCACAAAATTGGTAGTTATCAATCAGTATCATAGTTTTTGAAATTCTGGTGTGTAAATGGTTACAATTCGTCTCACAATCATTCCTTCCGTCTTCAATGAATTCTTGCACTTGCAAGTTTTCCTCGTCGGCAAAATGGTAAATTATTGGCTCTTTATTTCTGTCTATATCTGTAATAAAACTTAACTCGGGAGTATTATTTTTAAAAGTGGGGTTATCCCTAGAAAGGGGTTTTAATTCTATAGCATATTGCTCTTCAAATTTAGCTTGCCCAAATGGAACCAATCGATGTTCTAAAAATGTTTTACAGTTTTCTTCCTGATTAGGTTGAATAAGTTGAACATGCCCACCAGATAATGAATGCAAATAAAATACTGACTCTGGTGGACCCATATCAGAATTACGCACATCAAATTTCATCAAGAATGTTTTCTGAACCAAAACATAAATGACACATTTAAATATTTTACTGAAAGCATTTAAAAAGTCAAAAGTGGGAGCTATTTCCAAGTCTACCATGCTTTTAATAATCTTTTTTCTAGCTTCAATTTTATATTTCTTTGGGGCCCTTAATAGTTCATTTACCATTAATAATCTTAAAAATGAATAAAATTCTTTCTTTTCACTTACTTTTTCAGATGAAATTTTTTCTCTCCATATATTCTTTAATTTTTCGTCTCTCATGATCTGATAGTAAAGACATTCTATTAAACAATTTGGACCTCCTTCGGGAGAATAAATCAAATTGAAATCTCCTTCAAAATGTTCACTTACAATTACCTGAGAATTCACCACATTCCTACTCAACCCATCAGCAATGATGTTTTCTTTACCAGGTAGATATTCAATTTCAAAATCAAACTCTTGAAGATCCGTTAAGGTTCTAGCCAACCGAGAATCAACATTCTTCATGGAAAACAAATATTTCAATGGCTGATGATCCGTCCGAAGTATAAATGGGATACCCAAAAGAAAAGGTTTAAATGTTTTAAGAGCCCATCTGATGGCGGCTAACTCTCTTTCAATTTCTTTCTGGGCATTGGTGAACGCCATACTAGCAAGGACAATGGTTTTAGGAATATACTTTCCTTGTTCATCGGGTTGATACTGTATTAATTCCGCTCCAGCACCTTCCAAAGAAGCATCTGTTGAGACTATCATTTTTTGTTGACTACTATAATCTGGAAAAGATAATGTATTATCATTTAGGGCCAGGAGCTTTAAGTTGGGTTGTTTCCAATCTATGAAGGACCTTTTATTTGAACAAATTAATCTTGTGAGAGGTTTGGAAATCACTGCTGCATCTTTCATAAATTTACGCTGCCAAAGTGTTAGCCCCAAAAACGAATGTAGATCACCAACAGTTTTTATATTTTCTACCTTGTAATTGTTTACTTTATCAAAATATTCTTTATTTTTTCTTATTCCTGCTTCTGATATTACGTGTCCTAAGTACTGAATCTCATTTCTTGCCCAAGAGCACTTTTTTAACTTGGCTTTTAGACCTCTTTCTTCCAATCTTCCTAATATTTTGTCGAGCAATTCTAAGTGATTTTTAAAGTCTTTAGTTATACATAGAATATCATCTAGATAAACATGAACTGGTGGTGAATTTTTAAACTTACTATTCAGAGACTTTCTTATCGAAGTAGATTTACTGTCCTCTTTGTTTTCTTTGTCCGGTTCCACTTGGTGGTGCAAAAACTCTTCTAACACGGCTTCCATTTCTCTTTGGAAACAAGAGGGAGCTGTCTTTAGTCCGAAACTCAATCTTCTAAACCTAAATGAACCCAACCCGGGTACAGAAAAACTTGTAATGTCTCTCGAGTCCTCATTTAGCTCCATTTGATAATAAGCCCTACATAAATCTATTTGACTGAATGTCTTCATGCCTTGTAAACTATATATAGTATCTTGCAAGTTGGGTATTGGAAATGAATCTCCTTTCATTACTTTATTTACTTTTCGGTAGTCGACCGCCAATCGTAAAGATGAATCAGACTTGAATATAGGTACCAGAGGACTATTCCAGGCAGAGTTTGCTTTTTCGATTATGTGCTTGATCTAGTAATTTTTCTATTTCCTTATGTATAGCTTCTGTAACTCCGGGTTAAATGTTTAGGTTTTTGATAAACAGGAGTAACTTTTTTTGGCCTCTAAAAGCGTTGTTTTCCGCGTGTTTTCTGTGTCTGCTAGTCATCTTTCAAATTTCAATTTTTCAAAACCCATGTTTTTGACATTTTTCGTATCAACTTCCAGAATTTTTTTCGAAATGACTTCAAACTTGAAATATGCATAGATTGGTCCATTACCTACAATAATTACGTATTACATTTTCGATTTTTTGAGTTCTGTGCTCAGCGTTGTCCAATTTCCAAACCCATTTTTTTTGGATTTTGAAATGAAAAATTGCGATAATTTTCTTTCTGTTCGGGCAAAGTGAATGAAATTTTCAGGGCATATGTAGTCGGGGAGAGGCACCATTTTTTACTTAGATAATTTCTTTGTATATGCAATAGGTTTGGATTTGTTCTTGGAACAAATTTTCAAAAAAAAAAATTTTTGGAAATTTTTTTAAAAATTTTTCTTTTGAGTATACAAAAAAAATTATTTAAGTAAAAAAAGGTCTTCTCATAATATAAATGATCGTTAAACTATATGATTGATCGGATAAGTAGAAAAAAATCAATATTTCACTTTTTCAAAAATTTAATCGTTCCAAAAAGTGAAATATTGAGATATTTTTTTTCTACTTATCCGATCAACATCAAATTTTCAGGGCTTGTATAGTTGGGCGAGATACACCTTTTTTACTTAAATAATTTTTTTGTATACTCAAAAGAAAAATTTTTTAAAAAAATTTCCAAATTTTTTTTTTTTAAATTTGTTCCAAGAATAAATCCAAAATTTATGCATATACAAAGAAGTTATCAAAGTAAAAAATGTGCCTCTCCCCCGACTACGTATGCCCTGAAAATTTCATTCACTTCGCCCAAGCAGGAAAAAAATTATCGCAATTTTTCATTTCAAAATCCAAAAAAAATGGGTTTGGAAATTGGACAACGCTGAGCACAAAACTCAAAAAATCGAAAATGTTCTATGTAATTATTGTAGGTAATGGACCCATCTATGCATATTTCAAGTTTGAAGTCATTTCGAAAAAAAATTCTGGAAGTTGATACGAAAAATGTCAAAAACATGAGTTTTGAAAAATTGAAAATTTTGAAAGAATGACTACAGACACAGAAAAAAACCGGAAAACAACGTTTTAGAGGCCAAAAAAAGCTACAGTTTGGTGTTTATAGGGTCAAAATCGGCTGATAATTCGGTGGGGACTTTAAAATGGGGGCCCAAATGGGGTCCCAAAATCTAAAATATTGGATCATCCCCTTATGTTGCTTTCTAGTAATTTTTCTATTTCCTTATGTATAGCTTCTGTAACTACCGGGTTAAAATGTCTAGGTTTTTGATAAACAGGAGTAACTCCTGGTAACAAATCAATTTTGAATTTAGTTAATGAAGCAGGTTGCTTTAACTTGTCATTAATAGTGAAAAGAGAGGAACGGTTCCACAACTACTGTCTAAGTTCTTTTTCTTCTTCAGGATTCTTAAGATGAGCTAGATTTTTTTCTTTCTGAAAATCTTCATAACTGCAACTTTCGGGGATACTGTCCAGCTTATCAAGTTCATCTTTATTTAAATTGAAATTTTCAGCGTCTCCTGCCTGTACATCTACAAAGCTATTAAACTGTCCTAAAAAATCATCTTTGCATTCTTGGTAAGATAGTACTGACCTTATTACTCCAACTATTTGTCCTTCATGAGTTCCGTGATGTAAGTCCTCCGACGGCAAGAGCTTAACTTCAAAACATTTTTTATTCACCAGGCCAGGAACGAAAAGGAAATTTTTATTTATTGGCTCACACAACAATTCATCGTTTTCTTCAAATTCTATATTATCGTTAATCACTCTAAGGCAAACAATATTCTTCTTACTACCATTGGGTATTTCTTCTTCTAAGGCACAACTAACTTGGTGAATAACTCTCCTACACATCTCTTCGTTAAAGTAGATTTCATAATAAATACCAGCATCACCGTGGTGAATGAGTTTACTGTTATAAATATCAAAAACAATTTTATGATTTACAAAAAACCTTTCTCCTAAAAAAAGATCGTATTCAGGGGAAGTTGACAAAATTTTAAAACCATCACTAAATTTGATATTTGCTATACTAAACTGTAAATATACAGTTTCATCTTTTTTGGTACTATTAAACATTTTTTCCACAAGTCGAGGTGAAATGTAATTATTTCTGGATCCGGAATCTAAAACCGCAAAACATTCAAAAGATTGCATCTGAACTTTAATCATTTTTAACTTACCAGATTTGAGTATCTCTAATGAAGAACTGTCCTCACATACAAAACTTTGTACTTCCCTCTCAGTTCCTACTTCGGAAGAATTTGTGGATTTTTCTTCCCTTTCTTGATTAGTTTCTGAAGTTTCTGGAGTTTCTGATTCAGAAAGTATCGGATACACAGAAGAAGGTTCGGGTTCATTTCTTTCATT